>JAJLWQ010000003.1:0-72336 GCA_030570875.1 Citeromyces matritensis
ATCCCTTCAACTCTCAAATACACACCGGAAAATAACCCTCCCGCTTACGCTAGCGAAGAAGAAAATATAACCAAAGGGTCTACCGTGCGGCTCAAGATTGTTGGTACCGCCACCTACGTTAACGCCATAAACGTTATTGGAAGCATAAATGAAGACTATTTGGGTGTGGTTTAACTCATAGAAAAAACATTACAGAAAACTGTACGGTTTCACGAACAATCAATATATATAAAACAATTTAACAACTGGGAAGACAACTATTCAATGATAAATGCGTCATTTCCCTGTGCGATGGCTTTTTCAGTGTGCGGCACTATATCACTATTCTGTTAGTTGAAATCTAAAAAGATTACTCACGTTGACTCCCATGGGTACGCGATCCAGCAATCAGGAACCGTTCTTGCAGCTATGTACCTTCCCGTATTCATTATTTCATCAGGCAGATCTGCTCTCTTTTCCTTAACCTTGTCATGTAAAACAAAAATGCCGAATTTTGTGCTGCTCGGATCAACGTTTTTCCGGGCTGCTTGTTCTCTGACATCTTTTTGCAGCTCATCGATCGCATAATGCAGGGTGGTTCTGGTATCGTCAACCTCATCAATGATTAGAATGTTTTTTCCAACAAGGTCCACTTTAGACTGGTTGTAGTCGATCCACTGAGTTCTCTTGACCTCCACACCGGTGTTCTCCGCTTCCGTAGAAGTGGTGTTGATGTCCTCGTACAACGAGAGAATGATGGCCAGAATTCTAATATTGGGCTCGCCGGGCTCTTTGAGAAAGGTTCTCAAGATTCGGGCCGGAATAAATCCTCCTCCACCTTTTATGTCAGTGTCAAATCTTTAAAAATGCATACCAATAGCTATGATGAGATCTGGAGCAAACTTCTTGATCTTGGGAGCAGCCTCCTGACATAGCTGGTGAACGTTATTGTACGAAATGTACATCTTTGTCGCTTCGACATCTGAGTTGTCCGGCATTGTAGTTCTTGGCAAGAGAAAAAAAAAACACAAAAAAACAAAAAAACAACAAGAAAACAACCAAAAAAACAAAAAAAACAAAAAAAAAAGGCTGCACATCGACTATGACCCATTAACTTCTACATCACTGTAATCGTCGACTTCGTCCAAAGGCTCATCGATGCTGCTTTGCTGACTTTCCTCATCAGAGCTCTCCTCGAGTTCACTAGCCTCAAGGTCGTCAAACTCCTCCACATATTCAACAGCCTCTTCGTCGAACCCTTCATTACTAAAATCGTCGTTAGCTTGAAGTTCTCTTTTCAACGTAAGCCCCTTCAAGTTCATCACTAACTTGCTTTGTAAAGTCATCATTAGCGGCAAAAGATTAGCTCTTCTCGTCAAAGTAGCATGCAATGTGGAAAGCTCTTTTTGTAGGTTCGGATAAGATAGTAGATAGTTTCCATGTATGATTAAAATCCACTTTAACCAAATATTGAGCTCCCCTTGCCTATTGCTATTTCTAGCAATTCTCTCAGACACTCTGTTGAGAAACTGGTTGACAAACATTGGCTGCAGCCTTATAATTGTCTGTTTGATAACTATTTCGTCTCTATTGTTCAGAACCATCTCCAAGAGAGAGTGATCATTGGACTTTAATGACTGCGTAAGTACCGATGTTAAAGTACCTGTGACGGGTCTTTTTCTAGACTTTTGGTCAACATGACTCAAATTTTTCAGTCGTTCTGCTAGTGTTTCAGTGTTTTCTGTCTCACTTTCCAGCTCCCGGAAGTTATCACCAGAAGTGACAATAGCGTTACCTTCATTGTAATGTAAGGCAGAGGCTGGATCGTGAGATCCATTGCTATTATTTTCAGGTTTGAAGCTAGGCTTTTCCTTGATCAATGACTCTGGCTTGATTGCATAGATATTCTCATCATCTTGGCGTGACCACCACTTAAGATGCTCGAAATACGGAATGTGGCCGCTCTCGCACCATGCTACCACAACAAACAGTTTGGTCACAAGAGAGGTCTGGAAAGAGAGAATCTCGTTTGCTGGGTTTTTGTCAGACGGCCTTTGAATGGTAATGACTCCATCAGCGTTTTTAGACCTGTTGAGATTTTTCCGTTTCTTTCTCTGCAAAGAGGAACCGTCAACGGTTGTGTTCGTGCCTAGTGGGTCGAGGTAATATTCTAAATCTCCTCCTTGAGTGACCGCTGTGATGATGCTCAAGTCACCGTCAGTATTATCTCCAAAGCTAATTTGAGAAACTTCAGACTGCGCCACAAGAACCTTCTCGACGCCAAGTTTCTCGAGGGAGAAAATGTTGATAAAACGGTCGTTTTCGGCACTAGTTGCGAAATAGCCAGCCTTGATGGGTAGCAAAGTATGGATAAAGGAAACATGGCCAGGGAAAGTATGCACAACCTGCTTTGGGTTTTTGTTCAGGTTAATTAGATGCACAGAGTGCGACGCAGCCAGCAAGTATGTTTCATTCTGATACGGCAACACCAAAAGCTGTTTAGGTATGGTTTCTACGTCCAATCGGAAACTGCGCAACGATGAAAATGTAAACATATCCCACTCTGTTATTTCACCCAAGGCATCTATTGACCACAGCGTTCCTGTTACATCTGAAAAGTGAACGTCCGATATACCCACCCCATTGACGCTCCTTAGTTCACAAATCGTTTGACCTGTGGTAGGAGAGAACACAATAATAGTCCCTGTACTGAGTCCAATTATCAAGTTTTGATTCTCCAGCTGCGAGAAGAGAGAGTCTGACTTGGTAGAGGAAGAATTGGGCTGCAAGTTCCCCCAAGTCAGGCTAGTTATGTGAGTATTTTTTTCTAGTGTGAGAGCATTCGAGAATGAGCCAGACCCCTTGGCGGATATCTGCTGTATCCCAACTTTGCAAGCATCAAAATCAGACACAGCTGAGGCCAGATACCTTTGAGTCCTGTCGAAAGTGGAGCAGATCAAAGCCATTTTTCAATCAGTTTTTTTTTTTTTTTTTTTCGAACGTCGTGTAGTAACTAACCCCGATCTCATCCTCACACCACACAGGATTGAGTGCACACGACCTTTTAGGTGCGTTTATATAAGACACGCATTATCCTGCATCAGGGGGCACTCCCTGATACGAGAGTTGATATTTTCCGCGTCAAATGTCAGAACTAGCATCTTCAGGGGAGGAGCTTACACTGCCCAAAGCAACGGTACAAAAGATTGTTTCAGAAATTTTGAGCTCAGAATTTACCGTCACCAAAGATGCCAGAGAGGCGATAATCGATTGCTGTATTGAGTTCATCATGATACTGGCAACTGAAAGCAACGATATCGCCGAGAAGGAACTGAAGAAAACAATCAGCTCGGATCATGTGTTGAAGGCCATGAAGGATCTAGGTTTTGTTGAGTATTTGGAACCAATAAACAACATTCTACGCGAGGTCAAAGAAACATCTAAGACGAGAGAGAAAAAAGGCAGCAAGTTTTTGAATAGCGGTTTAACAGAGGAGGAGTTGCTTCAAAAACAAGAAGAACTGTTCAGGCTATCACGAAGTCGGTTACAGCAGAATCAGAAGGATTCTGGCACCCCCGAGAGTGAAGAGGTTAAAACAGAATAATGTTTTTTATGTAGTATAATTGTAAAGTATGAAAGTGAAGAGATCCACATATTGTGTAAATGGCGAGACCGTCTAAAGAGTTAAAAGTGCCTTGACAAAATTTTCCTTCTCCACTGGTACGAGCTTCATGAGTTCCTCCGTTTCTGTGATGAGCAGTTGAAATTTTTTGAAAACGTTTTCTTCGTTCAATAAAAAATCTCTCGCGATTTCTTCTTCCTCGATTTCGTAAAGTTCGCTCTCCTCATCTGGTGATGGGTTTTTCAGTAACTCATTCTGCCGACTGATCGCTTGCGGGAGCACACTGAGCACCTCGATCAATTTGTTCAGCAGAATCTGTTTATTCGACTGCTCGTCCATGACCCGAATCAATTGAATAAGAGCCAATGCTTGTAACTTGAGGTCAAAAACGGTTTTAAGAATACTAGAGCTTTTGAACCAAAGATGCAAAACCTGACCAACCTGGGTCTCTCCAAGAAGTGCCATAGTTTTTGTCGGAAGGCATACAAAGCAGGAAAGCAAAAGCTTGAGGAATGATCTGGAGCTAAAGTCGAAATCTTCAGACAAATGATCATTGTTCCGCAAGGTCCATTGGATGGTCAAGCTCAGCGATATTATATTATCCAAAGCAGGTTCCGCATTATCACCCATAACCAAAACTGCTTTGTAAAGCAGGTTGTAACAGTTTGACAAACTCTCACTTTCGAAATCTTCCCCCTCTAATTCTTGTGGCATGGAGCGCAGAATGTCAAACACAACCACAAATAGCTGCTCCACATGCGGTTGCGAGAAGGTCGCACCCACGAATCCCCTGCTGATGCATGCTTCCCAGAAGGGAATGAAAAGATCGAAATAGTCTATACCGTATCCCTCGTATGTTGTCAATGTGGAAGAGAAAAATTCCCTCACTTTCATTTCCAGCCCAACATTAGTGACTGCGCATTCCATCAATTCCAAGATATTTGCAAGAAACAACACCATTGAGTTTTCCAAAACAAAGTAAACCGAGGGCTCGAACGCCGCCAGCAGTTGAATCGTCACTTGACGTGATGAATTCATACATGCAACCATCGAAGTCATGGTGGAGATTAGCCCGATTGCCTGATACTCCCTATCTGCCAAGTCTTTTTCGTCTTTATTCATATCAGTCAAGAGACTTTGCAAATGGGCAAGCAGCTGAGCATTCAAGTTAGCAGAAAGCTCAATAGCGAATGGTTCTAATTCCCTCGAAAATCGCATCACAAAATCGTCCATGATATCGTTGATAATTTCAAAATCGTACTCCTCCGAGATTTTGAGCAGCTCCGACATGATCGTGGCCACTCTATCTTTCAAAAAATGTTCCACCTGAGGCTCAGACATCAGCGCACGGAGTGCGTCAACTGACTCCACTTTCAAGGGCAAAGAATTGTCCATATCTGAATTAGCAAAACAGAGAAACACACTTTCAAATATTTTTGATAGCACCGAGCTATCATTAAAGGAGTGATGAAAAATAGCAATGGTCTCACAAGCTCTCGCTTGCAAAAAGGGATAAGTCGTGTTCGAAAGATACGGCAAAACGAGAGACTCCAGCATACTGTCAACTTTACCAAAAGCAGGCGATGGAGGGTGAGCTATCTTCATGGAGAGATAGCTGAGCATTCTTAAGGCTCCCTCTTTCTCAAGAACACTCTGAGCGTTATCTGGGGCAGTCAGACTTTTGGTGACAACCTCAAGAAACAATGGCAAAGTGTCTTCGAACCTGAAATTTACCAGCGAGTAAATCAGGTTCATCGAAGCCGAATCAGCAGACTGGACCTCTTTTGAAATGTCAAAATACCGATGGGTATACTCTTCTGGATCATTCGTATACAGCTCGATGGATTCCTTAGTTGCGGATAAGGCAGGCAGAACAACCAATTCCACCAATTGGCCCAATGTTTCCTGAATCACATGCCAAGTATTGTCCACTCGACAGCATTGATCCACAAATGCAATTAAATGAAACAGCATAGGCTGAGAAAGCCAGTGAGAATGGTGATCTTGCGACCACATCGACAATGCCTGAAGAAATTGGGACAGAATTACAGGAGCCAGGTTCACACTTATATACTCAGCCAAGGTGACGCTTGCTGCGCTTTTCTTTGAAAAGGAACTTGTCACATACCGCTGAAGTAGTCTAGCCAAATTGGCAAATGCCCATTTTCTAGCCTTTACTGCGGGATCTTGTAGTCTTTGATCCAGCGGTTTCGATATAATATCCTGGGAAAAACCGGTAGAGACAACCCACAAATGAAGTTCGACCCAGTGATTCAAATGTGACGGATCTTGGATGAAAAAAGAGGGCAGATTCATATACGTTGAGTACTTGAAAGCCTTGAAGATCAGGTAAAGGAGTTGACTTTTGTGCGGTTCACCCAAACTCATTATTGAGGGAGTCAAATCGGTTACAAGAGAAAATAAACTGCTCAGGTTATTATCCTCGGCATCCTCCCAACGTTGACTTTTTGCTAGCTGACTAAAGGCCAGAATACCGGTATGAAGAAGGTTGAAATCATCTGACTGGTGAACAAGCTCTATTATCAGACGAGGTAAATCCGGCCAATCATTCGCTTTCAGTATTATTTGCATGGCAGCAACTAATTGTTTGACTATTTTGTCATCTCCAGACGCCTTTAACTGAGACAAAACTGGCAAGAAATTGGCCTTGATTTCTTGTTTTTCTGCAGCAGATAGCGAATACAGAGTTATATTTGTCCTTTTTGATGTAAACTCCGTCCAATTGTTCTTTATCAAGTTTTTGAAGTAAATCGACATTGTAAGTCGAAGATAATCTGGTATTTCATTGTTGCTCAAAAGGCGAAGAAGAGTCACTGTGAAGTTAGACGTTGACCGGGAGCCCTCTGCCAGTAGTTTCTCTGCAGCGCTTCTTCTGTTGACGTCAGGTGACAATGTCCCTTCGAAACAATTTACAAGGGTTTCCAACTCCATGAAATGATAGTGGTGTAAGGAGGAACGGGGAGCGCCAAGAAATGAGGGTTTTTCGTAAGAAATGTCTCTCTATATAGCTAAGCTTTTTTGTAACTGATTTTCAGAGATAGAAAGAAAACAGCTAGGTGGTCTCTACTCACTATGAACAGATTGTCGTTATGGTGACTGCATTGTAGCAACTAACGTCTTTCATGATGTCAAAGGAATATGCCGCACGGATCATATCTGTAAAACTCTCTTGCCTCTTATTGAAAATAACTCTGCATTTATAGGAGCGCAGGCGCTTGTCTCTTTAAATTATAGAGAGCCCCTCTCAAGTGATGAGACCATAATGTTTCCCCTACTGTAGGCAGTAAGTTTCAAATCCTTTTTTTATCGATAAACGATTGAACGAAGCTCAACAGCTGTGACAGTATCATACGCAACCTTTTCACCATTTCCCGTCTCAAAACAAAGACCACAAAATCTTTGAGAATGGCCTTTCGTGGTCTACGATTCCTCGATCCAAAAGACACAACCTAATCGATCAGGATGTCGTGTATAAGTTGAGACACGTTTGCTTGTTTTCGGACCCTAGAGGTGACCCATTTTTGTCTGAAACTGGTGCTTGGGTATCTAGCGCATGTAGGGACTCTCGGTGCTGACATATTCCATAATATCAGCACACAATTTGCATCAGCTTCCGAAGTAATAAGGTGCGCCAGCTTTTTGTTAACTCAGTTATTCTTATCGGAAGTTTTCAACTTTGCTAGCAATATAGCTTATTACTCTACTGTGATTATTCGAGACACATGGTTCGTCATAGGGCTTTAAATACCGAACCAGTCTGCTACAGTACCATATCGTAGCCTCAACAACACTGGGGGATGTTTCCATGCTTGCTTGCGATATAAAATTTGAAGAGAGAGATTGTTCAACATCATAGCTTCATTGCGATTATCTTAAGCGAGGAACAACAAGCTGTGGGAGACAAAATAGCTCTACTTAGAGAGTGCGGAGCTCAACACACAGTTCGACCTAATGGTTTTATCCATAGTAGCAGTGTTTGATTGAGCTTCATTCTTTTTGAAGCCAACCTCCTTGCACCAAAACACTATTCGCCACTAATGGAGGAACTGGGAATACTGCCATCTCACCCTACAACGCTAGGCAGTGTCAAGAACAACACGCAAGGACAGAATGACGTTTATCTCAAGTTGAAGAAGCTGGAGAAGGAGCTCCAACTTTTATCCCTACAGGAGGATTACATCAAAGACGAACAACGCCATCTCAAACGTGAGCTCATTCGGGCACAAGAGGAAGTGAGGCGCATTCAATCGGTGCCACTCGTTATTGGGCAATTTTTAGAACCGATCGACAACTCCACTGGAATTGTATCTTCCACCACTGGTTCGAACTACGTTGTGAAAATCCTGTCCACATTAGACAGAGAGCTTCTCAAGCCCTCTTCTTCTGTGGCTTTACACCGTCACTCTAATGCGCTAGTGGACATTTTGCCACCTGAAGCAGATTCATCCATATCAATTGTCGCGGACAATGAGAAGCCCAATGTCACATACAACGATGTTGGTGGGTTGGATATGCAAAAACAGGAGATAAGAGAAGCTGTTGAACTTCCCTTGACTGAAACAGATCTATACAAGCAGATTGGAATTGATCCACCTAGGGGTGTCTTACTTTATGGTCCACCAGGTACAGGAAAGACCATGCTTGTTAAAGCTGTTGCCAATTCCACAACTGCTTCTTTTATTCGTGTCGTTGGCTCGGAATTTGTTCAGAAATACCTTGGTGAAGGACCAAGAATGGTGCGGGACGTTTTCAGGTTAGCACGTGAGAATTCACCATCTATTATCTTTATCGATGAGATTGATTCTATCGCCACAAAACGTTTCGATGCCCAGACAGGAGCTGACAGAGAGGTACAGAGAATATTGCTCGAACTGCTCAACCAGATGGATGGATTCGACCAAACCTCCAATGTTAAAGTTATAATGGCTACCAACAGAGCAGACACTTTAGATCCAGCTTTGTTACGGCCAGGAAGACTCGACAGGAAAATTGAATTCCCCAACTTGAGAGATAGAAGAGAGAGGAGATTGATTTTTGGGACGGTTGCAAGCAAAATGTCGCTATCACCTGAAGTTGATTTGGACTCTCTCATAATCAGGAACGACCCATTGTCTGGTGCGGTCATCTCTGCCATCATGCAAGAGGCGGGATTGCGTGCCGTTAGAAAGAACAGGTATGTTATTTTGCAAAATGATCTTGAAGAGGCATACACCAGCCAAGTTAAAAACACAAACGAGGTGGACAAATTCGATTTCTATAAATAGTTAGCAGTCAAAGGAATAGAGCGTGATTCCCAATAAATGATCACCCTTGAGATTGAAATGATCCAAATCCAGATGATACTTGTAATTGTAGACTGAATTGAGTTTACCGCGTAGATTGTCTGACAGCAAATGAGAGCTTGAAGCAGGTACAGCGAGCAGTATTTTTTTCTTGTGCGGTAACGAAGCGAGAACATCCATAGTCTCCTCCAACTTGGATAGAGGGGATCCCATAAGATCTATCAGAGCATCACAATTGATTTCGTGAAAGTCACTTTCGCTCTCCAAGATTGCGAGCTCTGATTTTCCCAAAAGATAAGCAGGCGGCTTATACGTCCTCCACCAGACAGTAATGAACGCATCTGTGGATTCTGGACTGGTTTCTTGAATATACTTCAATACAGGCACCACTCCACCCTGATGCAGCACTCCCATAATGAAACACATAAACAGGTTAAACAAGACAGTTGCTCTCATGATGAGCTTAAGAACTCGTTTGCTGGGTGAAAATGCAGAGATATCTACACAACAGCTACCAAGGGGTACGACAGGCATCAGAAACCGCAACTCCTGATGTCCCATCAAACTCAGTGAGATCAGACCACCAAGAAGAGTCAGAAAAGGAAGTGTGCTTCTGTATCTGTTTGTTGGCAGCATTATTAACACAATGATGGGACCTAGCATGAGTGGCATATTCACCAGCAAATGCATAAACCACGGATGTTGTCCATGTGATTTCAAGTTTTCCGCATTCAAATTGTAAAGCAGGTTACGCACTGGTGCTGCAGTGGAAAGTGTGTGACGAAAGGCAGCCCACCCATTGAACATGGAGTAGATTGAAGCTTGCGAGCCGTGAAAGAGAAATTCATCGCCGATTCTCAATCCCAAACATGTCGCAGAGGCAGAAATGACAAGAACGACAAATTGAATTGGAGACTGGACGAAAGCTTTCAGAGCAAAGATTCCAGAAAAGATAAACCAGCAGGGAAAAGTTATTCGGTTGAAAAATCCAAGGGCAAGGATAAATCCCAATGAAACAGCCATAGATTTGGAAAGCCGATACTTTTGCCTTCCAATGCTATCAGTTTCAAGCCATTCTCTGTACTTTGTTATGACGACCAAAGAAAACAGTACCAGCCATGTTTCGATACTATTGCTGAACGTGTGAGACTGGTACACCAGGGTAACGTAGTTGACAGATGTATACAAAATGGCCTTTACTCTTTCTTGTTTGATTGGCATTATCCTATAGAGGCACCAGTCCACAATTGTCCATTGGAGAATACAGAATTGCAGCTTTGAGAGAGAGTATGTCACATAGGGAGACAGCTCAAATTTCCTAGAGACCCAAAACACCGGGAAGTAAAACAGGTATAAAACACTGACGGACCGAGACGGCTGATCCTGGAACTCCCACGGTATATCCGAAGCGTAGCCCAAAACCTTGTTACTCATCCAGCTCAGTGACTGAAAGTGCTCATCTGGGTGGATGTAGGAGTCCTGGAAAGCGAGCCAAAATCTCAGGGGAATTGTCAGAAGGAGAATGGTTCGCCAATTGATCATTTCATTTTGAGTGAAAATAGAAATATTATTTCAATCTGGTGAGCCTTCAATTACTCACCCTACGCGTTTCCTGTTTTGAATGACTCGTCTTTGCGTATAAGATATTGAAAACCCGAACAGACCTGAATTCTACACTGTTCATAACTGAGCTTTTAGATCTACAGCATGGTTTCGTCTGTTGATTGTGATTCTTAGCTCATTGCGTGACAAAGAATCCTGCGAAGAAAGAACTTTTTGGACTTGTGAGAGTAATGGTTCTCCATCGATCATTTAATTTGCTTTATCCGACTTACTGTACCAAGAAAGGCTTACACAGGGTCAGTGGAGCACAGACGTCTATATTCTATATACATTTTCCTACAAACAAACCAACAACCAAACAAAAGCCGAAAGCAAGATTCAGCTCCAGCTTGTTTATGCTAACGAGGGACCCAAAGTCCGGGTACACCGGCATTGGAGCATGTTCATTATTACGCCAGTTGCAGTAAATTTGCTTGAACTTGTCCACCACATAAGAGAAAATACTGGGTATCAATAGAAGATCTTTGTAGCTTGTAAAAGACATCTCACTCCCTGTTTTCGCTGCTGGCTCAGTTGCCATGTCGGAGTTTGGGAGAAAAATTTGCTTGACTGCCTTTGATTCTGTGTCTCTGTGGGTCTCGAAAAGTTCAATAACTTTATTTTCAAAGCTATCCACAAGCCTCCTCCTTTTCCATGGCTCAAAAATCAGCTGCACTGCAATGAAAAGAACCAAATTCGCACACATGATTACTAGAGTGCCCCATGTTGAAAACTTGCGTATCTTGTCAGACCAAACTTGTTCCTCGTGATATCTATTCAAAATGGTTGTCATGAGACTCCCGTGTGCATCTTCCATCTGTGCCTCCAAACGTGTGAGCTTTTCTAAACTGCTTTGCTCCTCTCTATCGAGGTTGTGATCATTTTTGTATAATTTGGTAAACTTTTCTAGATCTTCGAGTGACCACTCAGATTTTCGTTGCAACAGTTCATTTATTTGTTTTTGAGACTGTGACCTCTGCAAAACTGCTTGATGATGCGCAGTCTTTGCATCCGATATATCCTTCTTTAACGTTTCTATGGTGTGCTCACAAGCAGTGATAGACGCCTTGAGCTTTTCGATTCTAGTGTAGCCCGTCAGCTCATTGACCAATTTTGACGTGAGGGTCAATGTCCTATTTATATCACGCATCTTTTCCCCTGCCCTTTTGTTTAGATCCTTTGTATAATCCTGCTGCCTAAGATGCACGTTTTCCTTGAGTCTCTTGATTTCTGTTCTCAAGTCGTTCAAAGTATCTGCCGTTGCGATTTGATTAAAAAGAGACTTTACCGATTTTTGTTCTAGTGTCTTTTCGATTTGTTTGGGAGCACCTTTGGCATTTTTGTCCGATCTGGTAGCAGTCTCAGATTGATTAAGCAGAGCTAGTCCTTTTGAAAATGGCCTTGATAGACTTTTTTGGAAAGTTAAATGGTGCGTACCTCTCCAGCTTTTCATATCATATATATCTTTTTGGTATATAATACAGATGGTATCCTTCTCACTGAAGAAAGCTGACAGGGTAGAGAAAAAGGGAAGCTTTGGGATCAAAAAGAAAGCTTTTGTTAACAAGTCCACCTTGCTGTCTAATGAGAAGATCTTGAAGGATGATGGTCATATAGAGATTACAACTTTTGATGCTAAAAAGGGAGCTTTCGATAAGAATGAAAAAACCAAAAAAAAGCCACTGGTGATAAAGCAGGATCTTAAAAGGACACTCACGAAGCGTGAGGTAAAAGAACGACCAATACAAGACACGAAAAGAGTATTGGCAGAAGGACAATCCCTGAATGAGGATGAGGCAGCGAGAAGAGCCGTTTTGAAAGGCGAGTCGAGCTCAAGTGATCTGACTATTCCTCTAGTAAATGCTGTTGAACAACGGTATGGTGAGAGCCCAGACGAAGAAGCTTATGAAAGAATACCCGTAGACTCATTTGGTGAAGCTCTTTTACGGGGAATGGGATGGAAAGGTGACAAGGCATCTGCTCCTTCTCGACCTAAAGCGAATTCTTCCTCGTATCTCGGTTTAGGTGCCAAACACTTGCCTGAATTAGACCACAAAGACAAAGACTACTCTCCGCTCGTTAGACGGAAAAAGCAAACATAAAACAATCGTCATATTCATTATTTATACCATTAGCATACCCAGCCCCACTAGCAATAGATTCATGTTATTCAGGTAGCGCAGCGCGACGGCTTTTCTGTTCATATTCTCAAACATAAAGTGGTGAGTCTCCTGATAACATGTATAGAAATTCACATAGAACTCCTTCATCACTGCGTCCACCAGTTGTCTTGTATGAGCTCTTGCTCCTTTCTGAGTCAAGATAGATAAAGTTTCCAGCCCTTCGAGATCTTTGATGTTCTGAACAACTCTAAAGGTGAGTGGAGGAAAGCAAAAGCTATCATCTGAATCGGGGTGAGCTGCGCTATCCACAAAATCTTCGCTTGAAAGTTTTTCATGTTCCATGTCCACCAAAAATGGAGAAGCAGATTGGTTTTCGTTGATAAAAGTCGTCATTAACTTTAACTTCTCACTCTCAAGATATGGCTCTCCCGTGAGACAAGAAGTCGGCAATTGAGTGGGAAATTTGGCTTTCAGATCGTGAAACTGAATCTTGAAATCCAAAACCATGTACTTGTTGGGTGGTTCTTTCACAGATGTATTTTGCGGTTCGGGCTTATCACAGGGAAAGTTCAGATCGATCACAATGTCTACTGCTCCACCGTTCAGCCAATGCGAGTTTGAATTTTGTAGAAACGACGCAAGATCAAGTTGGTCGATCCTCAGTCGTGTAATTTTGTCCCATGTTGGACTTTCGTGCTCAGTTTGCTTTATTTTATGGCCCTGGGTGAGAATTGCAGATGGCTGAATCAGTTTTTGCCACATTGACGGCTGAATGCTGGGCGAGTCATCCATCTCAGGAGTTGTTAAATAACGATACCTCTTCTGGTGTATCGTAAAGAGCGAATCATTTATCGAACCGCTGCAATTGCCGTTATTGAAAAAGTCATATGCCAGCCAATTCTTCCTCAAATTGTTAAATGCACCGTTGAAAATGCTCAGTTTAAGGGTGGAGTCGTCCAAAGTCATGTTTAAAGTGCAGTCCGACAAGTTGACACTATCTAGCTCATAATGTCGAGGAAAAATGGCGTCTAAAAAATCAGGATTCTTCTCTTGCGAGGCGCAAGAAACATAGCCAGTCAAGCCAGATAATTCTATGCTCTTCAATAGACCTCGGCCATCGATCCATTTTTGAAAGGATAGATCAAAGTAGCAGCGCTCAACATTCAGTCTGAAATTTTCGTCGTCTCCTATGACAACATTCTTGAGGAGAATCTTACCGTTGGAGTACTCTGACGAAAATCCTTGACCTGTTTTGACTTTGAGATTCGTATCGAGCATAAGAAGCTTGGACAGAATGAAACCACTCAATGATTTGCGAGAGCTATCTTCAGGAACATGCTTTACTCCATAAAACACTAAGCCAAAAAATGCCGTTGTACCGAGGAAAATCCAAACAATGTTTCCCATAATCACCCATGACACCAAGGCACCAATTTCATCCATATTAAAAGGTCTATTCTGTCGTATTAGAAACCATTTGAATCGTATCTTGAGTCTATCGAAGGGATTCTTGGTTTGCGATAACAAGTTTGCTTTTGTTTCAAATCCCGGACCAGCCTGATGTGTGATCGGTTTATGTGTCGGGGGCTTTAAAATCTGGGAACTCGAAGAGAAACCCATCCTTAAAGGATATCGGAGCTGTTGTCTGAAAAGTAAGGAAGACCTGATCAATCTGGCATTCAGCTGTGTGGGAGATTTGAAGGGAAAAAACTTCATCATGACCCGCAGTGTGGGGATGGGTGCACACGACTACCGTATATCCGAAATTCTTCAAAAAAGTAATGAACAGATTTTTTCGGTATAAATTGAGCTCCAACTCTCACTGCCAATTCAACAGGGAAATTTTTGTTTCAAAAGACAAATGGCTCTGTGCTGTGTAGCCGATGAGCTGCGTAGCTGCAGGTTTTTTTTTTTTTTTTTTTTTTTTTTCCAAATATCAAAATGGTGGCCCCAACAGCTCTAAAAGTCTCGCCAACTAATGAAGCGACAGAAGTAAACACCCCGCTAGAACAGGAGGACGAAATATTGATCGATGCAATCAACCCACAAGAAGAAGCGGAGTCAACTGCAAAGAAAACACCACAATCACAGCTTGTTTTGGACGAAGAGGGAAAACCAAGATTTGCAGCTGCTTCTAAATCCACTATGAAGGTGAAACTTGAGTCCAGAAAAGTCTTTGTTCCACCTCATAGGATGTCTCCCTTAAAAAATAGCTGGATGAAGATTTATCCACCACTTGTGGAACATCTTCATCTTCAAGTGAGAATGAACTTGAAGACCAAGAACGTAGAGCTTCGCACATGCACAAAGACAACCGATACTGGAGCTTTGCAGAAGGGGGCAGATTTCATAAAAGCATTCTCGCTTGGTTTTGACATAGACGATGCAGTTGCCCTGTTGCGTCTCGATGACTTATATATAGAGACTTTTGAGATCAAGGATGTGAAAACGCTACAAGGGGACCATCTATCTCGAGCGATCGGTAGAATTGCAGGGAAAGATGGAAGAACAAAATTCGCCATAGAAAATGCCACCAGAACAAGAATCGTCTTGGCAGACAGTACGATCCATATTTTAGGAGGGTTCACGCATATAAGGATAGCGAGAGAATCCGTTGTCTCGCTTATCCTTGGGTCACCTCCAGGCAAAGTTTACGGCAACCTGCGTACTATTGCTTCGCGGATGAAGGAGAGATATTGAATGTAAACTACATCTGTTCCATAATACATACTTTTAAGAACGTACATCCATACACCACCATTTCTGTACTCTCATCATGCAAGAAAAGGCGCCTGATTTGCGTCCATACTTTGATCCGAGTGAATTTCGCACCGACTATCATGTGCGATTTGTGCCTGGTGAGGGTGTAATAGAAAAGGCAACGGGCCGCGCGATATCGATGTCCCTCCCAACAACTTCTTCTTATAACAACACCAGAGCAATCGGGATTCACGCACCAATTTCCAAAATATCAAAGACAGCAGGACTTGAAAAAATTGTTCCGAGATCTTTTGAGAAGAATGCCTTTGCGGATCTAGAGTTGGTGGAGTATTTTGACCTGAGAAATTTAAAAGAGCTCTTCAAGTCACTCTTGAACTCGTTTGTCAATACTTATATCAAAACACTCATCTCACAGCCTTTTGATGTAACTCGCATCCTTCTTCAAGTTGGCCAATTCCACTCAAGTAAAGAGACAGAAACGGAAGTTTCCGACGATGACAGTGATGAGGAAGACTCGGTAAGTTTCTTCTCCTCGTCTGCTAATGACCACGGCTCTCCATCAGGAAGACGCCACTCGAGAATCGAGAGATCAACTCCCCGTTTATCGACTACAGCTTTGAAGAAGCAAAATGAAAACAGAAATCATATCGAGCCTGAATCACTCGCAACTAGTAGTTTGATCTCATGTCTTTTTTCCAAAGAAGGCGTTAAAGGTTTATGGAGAGGCATCAATACTAATCTCATATACACAACGCTTGCCACCACTTTGGAAGCTTGGCTCACTGGGTTTTTCTCTCCATTGCTATCCGTGCCTGACCCGTTCTTTTTCGATATGGTTCACTCTTCCAATCCGGTGAATTCCCTCATCTTGAGTATCTTTGCATACACGGCTGCTGCGTTGATTCTTCAGCCGATCGATCTGATAAGAATCAAATTCATCACAACCACAACCACGCTAAAAGAGAACAAGAGATCGTTTCGTCGGGCCATTGCATCCTTCAGCTTCAAGGATTTTTTCTGTCCTCAAGCTTTAGTGGTTCCTACTGTTGGCCATGCATTGGGTTCCGTTGTGTTACAGAAATATGCTCAGTTTGTTCTCTTTACTCGCTTCCAGGTTGACAGATTTTCCACCCCGTTCATATTCCATTCCGTTACACTTCTTTCTTCTGTCCTGGAGATCTTTATAAGGCTACCACTCGAGACTCTTTTACGCAGAGCTCAGCTGAACTACATGCTCAAAGATGGCAAGTGCACTCCTGCTTTGCGCATTGACGAGACCGAGCTATCTGTGAAGTTTGGCGGATACTTTGGCTACATATCTACACTATTTTACATTTACAAGGGTACAATGCCCATGGAAGAAGACGCTCAAGATGTATTAAACTATGAAAACGTTAGCGAGAATGAAAACAAAGGATTGGAAGCCCTATTCAGAGGATGGAGAGTCGCTCTGGTGAATGTGATGAGCAGTTGGGGCACAAGCTTCTTGAGAGGAGATGAAAGAGATTTGAGAGAGGAAAAGTTCTAACTCTGAAGGTCTGTTTTTTCGTCAGCCCTTTCAATAAGACGTTGTCCCAGCCAACGCAACGGATTATCCGGTCTCACCTTACTGATTTCTTTCAATGCTGCAATCAGTTCGTAGGTGATTTCGGTATTGAACCATTTTCTCAACTCGGCTCCACCAACAACATCAGCCTCATTGAGCTCTGCTGGAAACAAGGGAGGTTTTGCTTCCGATGAGCTTGTATTCATTGGTTCCACATCTCCTCCGAGGTTGGGGGTTGAAGATCGTGAGGTTTTAATTTTCTTCTTGGGGGGAACGGCAATGCGTGAGGTGGTGGTTAGTTGCTCTGGAACTGCCATGGCAGATTCATTCTCAGTCTCCTCAAGCTTTACATCTGCATCAACATTGGCTGGAGAAGGTTCCTCCTTGACCACTTCAGACGGTGGTGGAATTTGAGTATCCATTGATGATATAAAAGGTAAGGATGGAATCAAGTATTAGATTAGAGGTAAAAAAAAAAGGGGATCTCTAACAGATATAAACCAAGACATGCACCAGTTCAGATTTCGGTAATGAAAGTAGCTTCAGTGTAGCAGACGCCTTCATCATCGATATGTTGATCATCAATATCTAAGCTGAACTTGAAGTCATTGCAAAACTGGTAGATGTATGGCTTTGTTCCAGCAACACCGCTTACAATGCTTTTAACAAATTGCGGGATCTCTGCCATAACGTCGACCCGTTCACTCAACTTGGTCAAGTCACCCGAAATCTTGACACTTGCAGGTTTGCCATTGTGAACTCCCTCAAAGTGGAAAGTTTCGCCCCTTGGAACTGGCCATCCAACCTCATCCGTCTGTGGATTTTCGTGGACGCACTCGTTTTTGACACTTCCAAAAAGTACCTCAGTATCGTCTGACACAATTGCGACGGATACTCTAGTTGTTCCATACGATGGTGGAGTGGTGAATTCCATCATAACAGCAGAGTATTTTTCAGATGTGTAGTGACAGAAATTCCAAGTTGCAGCCGCATGATGGGGTTTCATTCCTTGAAGAGCCATAACAAACATTGACTTTCCTTCTATTTCGAGATCTCTCAACAATTGATATTCACCTTCAGAGACCAACTTTTGAAGTTTGATAGAGCCGGTGACATCTGAGCGTGGCCAAAAAACGTGACGCATAATTCCCCAAGACTCGTCCTTTTTGTAGCCATAATAAGTTGTTCCGTCCTGTCCGAATATTACACCAGGCACTACACGTTTCATTTTGATATCCACCAAGGATTCAGGGTTGACAAAAGACTGTATGTGGTAGGTGTCATCTCCGACCAATTCAACTTTCAGATTTTTAGCAAAGAAGCTCACGCCGTTCTCGATCTTGAAATCTTCAAGCTTTGTAGAGGTCCAAGTGAAATCATCGGGGGAGTCTTTGTGGAAACATTTGAATGTGAACTGTGCCGTTGTGTGAAGTCCCACAATGTTTGAGTGGATGATCTGGGCAAATCCCATGTAACCAGTCTTGAAGCAATTGAAGTAAAAAGTCTGAGTCTCAACGTTGGTGTGACTAGGAGACTGCCATCTCATGTCTTCTGTGGTTGCATTTCTAGTTGGAATCTCTTGATCAACATTGGTGGTTATCGGATGGATGGCTTCAGTGCCATACTCTGGCTCCGCTGTTCCTGCAACTGCTGACAAACTTGAAGTTAGCATTCGTGAAGAAACCCAAACTTACCCTGACTGTACCCATTTAAGCATTTTTAAGTTGTCTAACTGGATGAAGACTTAAAAAATTATGTCTGTAAAAAATTCGCCTTCAAATTGCTAAAAACACACCATTTGAGAAGGTCGTTCGCCAACCAAACGGATTATGCCAAGGAACTCCGCCAGGGAAATGTGGGGATCGTCACTTCCAAAATTAATGGCAATTGCACTCACATGTCTTATTCAATATCAACTCTTACTCAACAACGATAAAAGGCTGAAAAAAAGCATCATGTAAATATTTTTCATGAGTACGTTGAAACAACTTCAAAGGCATACTTTGTAAAAGATCAATTAAGAATGAAAAAAACTGGCATCATGTAAATCGTTCCATGGTAACATGTCGCCTCACTCTGCGATACCTCAGCTAACCCTCTTATTCTGTAACCTCATCCTCTGAGGAACAGTCATCCTCAAGTACACTACTGCCTGCATCCGAACTCGCGTCACTCTCGTATAGAAGACTAGCATCAAAGTACAGAGACGGGTCCAACGCGGATATATCACAAGATTGAGCTTTCCCATCTAAAAGAAGCTCACTCATAAGCTGTCCGGTAGCAGGGGCATTGTTGATTCCCCAACACGAGTGACCAGAAGCTATATAAAGATTGTCGACATTGCTCTCACCAATGAGAGGACCAGACGACGAAGGCACGTCCAAGACTGGCAAATAACAAGCTTGTCGTTTGAGAATCTTTCCATTCTTCAAAACGTCTGAAACTTTTCCTACGGTTTTGAACAGCTCGTCGCATTTTTCCGTCACAATTTCCACGTCATCTGTAGTTTCAGGAATGGGTACAGATGTGTCTCCTTCACCGCAAACGTAAATTTCATCTTTGCGAGCATACATCTCTGGGGATACAAACTTATTTTTGTTCATTCGAAGTTCTGTGAAAATCGCAAAAGGAGAAATTTCCTGCTTCTGCTGTTCATCGACCTCCACTGTGATTGAATGGGCTCGCAGACCAGATATCGGACAATCCGGTAGAATCTTTGAAGTCCATGGGCCCATGGTCAGAACAATTTTATCTCCATACAGCTCACTATTAGCGCTGCCGGCCTCGCTGTAAGCGTGTTTGGTCGAGGAAGGGGAAAAAGATACACCAGTGCAATCTGCAGTCTCTTCGTCGAAAAGTAGGTCGTCCACCTTACCTATAACAAGTTCCACTGCTTCAGACTCGAGACATTTTTTTAAAATAAAAGTTGTAAACTTGTAAGGATGCACTTGAGCTGTGGTGGACTCATCGCCCAGGCAATTCCATTCCGATACGGAGGCTTGATTGATCCAATCCAGACCGGTTGGTAGTGATGGTGCAAGAGGCACACTAACGTTTTCGTGATCGATCTCGATCGAGTTCTTGTTTATCGAGCGCCGTTTCGAAGTCGGGGTGGTTGATCCTTCATTCGGGTCCGACGAAGAGTCCGCATTGCGTGAATCTCTATTATTGGAACTCAATTTGAGCGTCGATAGTGAGCTTTTCGAAGAACTCGTCTTCTCTTTTCCATGTGCAGCCTCCAGCGCTTTGTCTGATATATCGCCTTCAATAGATAAAGTTGTAAGCCTGCGGTACCCCCATCTTTCTCCACCATCAAACTCATTCGCTAAATCCTGATGTAGTTTGAAAGAAAGAGGCACAATCTGTTGTGGGAAGGCCCACAAAGCTAATAGACCTCCAGCCTTTCCACTTGCTCCTCCGGCAACTCTTTTGCTTTCAAGAATGGTTATGTGGTACTTTGATTTGTCAAATTTCGGATGTCTCGTTAGGTAAAATGCAGTACAAACTCCGATAATCCCAGCTCCAACAATGATAATGTGTTTTTTGCCCTCGTGCTTGCCTGACGGAACAGACGAGAAGGCAAGAGGCTCTGATTCACTCATAGTGTCACAAGTGTTCTAGTTCCAAAAAGTGCGCCGGGTAATGTAATATTTTTCTTTTTCCTGTGAGAGGACAATTTGACAGCGATGAGTGAGAAATCAAGTCAGTGACTCTTCAATGAAAAAAAGTTGTATTGAAGTGGGGGTTTAACTAGCAAGAAAAAATACACGGTGTCCGACCTCGGCTGATCGGCAATACCTGACCGGCAACGGACTGGACCCCACCGCTATCATACGATTTTATGCACAAATTATGTAATCCGGGCCCATCATATGCACGAGCTACAGAATAACAAGCAGGATCAATAGGAAAATCAAAGCGGAAATCAAAAGTACAATACAGCAGTCACTGGCCTTGTCTCTGTTTTTTTCAAGGAACCAATTGACTTTCTTCAGCCCATTTTGTAGCTTATTACCCACCCTGTCAACATTGTCGTCCAAATCTCTCAGAAGAGTTCCTTGATCACTGAGTTCGTTTCCCATCGTGGAAGCTTGATTATGAAGATTTTGCATCGAAAGATGGATCGAGTCTAGATTCTCATCTTGCTCTCTGATCAACTCCTGTTGCTGAAACTTGTTGTATTGTTGTAAACCTGTTCGTTGTATGGGTTCCTCGGTGGCTGTATCTGCTGCATCCTTTTGTCTTTCGGACCACTCTCTCTCAATTGCTATAAATTTGCTCTCCAGCTCGCTGATCTTAGCCTCTCGCGACCTGAGCTCCTTCTCAGACACCGAAGAGTAAATTTGAGGGTTGTTTCGAATACTGGTTACAGATTCTTTGAGATCCTCAAGAGTCTCTGCAACTTCTTGCTTGTTGTTATTGACATCATCTATGTGCCCTTGCTGCAGAATGGTGTTTTCCAATCTCTTGACGTAAGAGCTCAGGTAGTTGACCTGATTCACGGCATCTTTGTAAACATCATAAAACGGATCCATATTGGTGTAGTGCACGTGACAAAACTAAAGTGCATCCCGAATTTGACAAAGATAAAACCGCACCCACATAAAAAAAGGTGACTCCGTCCAAAGACTTGAGGAGCTAGCAAAGGGGCCAAGTCCACGAAAACCTCACCACTCTATTTTCAAAACCTGCAAATGTCACCTTCCTTTGGCAAGCTTTTGCCCTTTTTTGGATCCAATGAGAGAGGCGAAAACCTCACAATCAAGTTCAATAATGAACTGATCTCCCGCATCGCACAGGAAAATTTAGCAATCAAGCTTGTTGTTCGGAATGGCGAATTCGTATGTTTCTTTTTATGCTGCGTACTAACAAATAGTTCCTCAAGGTGAATGATAAGCTATTGAGCATTTTTGCCGTTAAAGAACACTCGCCCGCTTATATATTTACCTCCATTGGAGAAAATAACTACTACTGCACTTCAGGATCCTCGCAAGTCAGACTGAGCATCAATAATACAGAATACAAGAAACTAGACATCCAGGTAGACGGTCTCAAGACTCTACACGAATCAAATGATAATTACGTGCGTCAAAAAGCACTGAAAAAGGTGGAGGAGTTTCATCACGGCGAGAAACCAAGACTTCGAAGACCACAGACTATCACTTTGTCCACTCCAAAGAAGGCCAAAGTCAAAAGTCAAAGCCATATATTTAGCATGAGACGTGCTGTTCTCCACAATTATATTGAGGAAAAGACTGATTTTCGACAGATCCCTCAGGAGTTGACTCGTAAAGTGATGGATGAAATCGAGAGTTCCCTACAGGACAAGCTGATGGAGCTTTATTTTGTCTCAAAAAACAGCTTCTCCAAAAGTGGTGCTCAGCTTTTAGAGGCCCGAGTTCTAAAGCATCTTGATGACTTGCATTACCCCATGGATCACTGGTTGAGAGTTAAAGTCATGAAACTAATACCTCAACTAGCTCCGAAAAAAACATTTCCAGAGAAACCTCTAGTTGAAAAAGCTGCTGACACTGGCTCACCAGTAAAAGAACCAATTAACTCCACCTCTTTGCCGTCAATGGCGCAAAAGGGGCTGAAAAAAACTAGACTGGAGTCAACCAGGCAGATGTTGAAACAGAAGAATATCCGTGCGACCAGTGAAAGTCCTATGGTTCCTTCTCCTCCATCGGTCGAACCGAGAAGTTTGAGCTCTCAATCATTCAAGACTGAGAAAAGCACTGGGAAAAGCATTTCGCCCGAAGGGAATAGGCAGTCACAACCTGTCGCATCCCCCAGTAAACTCACCAATGCAGAGAGAAATGGCAAAACAGTCAAAGCGCGTAAGGTGGAGAACCCACCGCACAAGAATAACACCTCCACCTTTCTCACACTTTACGACCAATATAAGGCTATTCATGTTGATCTCTGCACGGACAGAGTCACCTCAAAGATGGAGAAACGCGTGCAACTGCAAAAACTGGTTGATCTTCATAATCAGCTGGGGAAACTGAAAAGCCAGCTCTGGAAGCATAGCTATGAAGATGAAAAGGCTAGTTAGTGCAATCAATATCAGAGTTAGCATTTTCAGTAAATTTTTCCAAGTTGTGATCTCTTTTAATCATTCAAGGATTTAAAATCGTATACAAATGAATATGTTCTCTCAGAAAAATGTGAAATTATCACAACCACACACCTCGATCAATATGGATCTTCCTCAACCTCAGGCAAGCGAACCTCCGGCTGAATTGCCGGAAAGAGCAGATACGCCATCTGAGGCTCCCGCTGAGGAGCTCACTGACCCTTTATGGGATGAGCCCTCGAAGAAGAAAGTGAAAAAGGGCCCCGTTACTGGTCAAAAAGTTTCAGCTGAAGTATTGGCGAAACGCCGAGAGGGGAGAATTCGTGCTTTGGCAAATATTCAGAGCAAACTTGATGAGCTAGGAATTCGTAGAGTGGAAGGCGAGAATGATTTGGCGTTTTCCACTGTCCCTCAAATCCCTCTCATCAATCAAAAGAACTACTACACCGATTACCTGAAAAAGGATGACCAAATTACCTTGTTGAGAGACACAAAGGAAATGCTGAGACGACTAGTTGAGAAGAAGAAAAACAAAAAGCTAGTGAAAGAAGGCAGCACCGCCACCCCCGATATCGATATACGAGATCTGGTGGATGGAGACGAGGATGACGAGGACGAGGACGAAGAAGAAGCGGCAGAAAAAGAGGAAACAAACTTAAGGACAATTGTCATACATCCTGGTAGCAGAACCATTCGAGTCGGGCTATCTACCGATATAGATCCGTTGGAAGTGTCCAGCGTGATTGCGCATAGAAAGCAGCATCAGGAGTGTTTGCATGAAAAACAACCCCAGCGGGAGTTGAATGAAGCTGGAGACATTGTAATACCTAGTGCTCATTTCAAGCAGTATCGAGAAGAGGTGTCTGCTAATTTCAAAGAGAGGATGCGGTACTATAAGAGACGTATAGTTCCAAACTCTTCTGAGACTGTGTGCAACTTCAATCGCAGGCAGTCGCCTCAAGCGCTGGACGAAGCTAGTGAAAAGGAATTCAAAGATGCCGTGGCGCTTTACCAAGACTCCAAAGTAAAATACCTCGTCGGAGAGGAAGCTCTCACCCTCACAGATTATAGTAGCTGGCAGCTGAAATGGCCCTTTCTTAAAGGCGGTTTCAATACCTCTCAGTACTTGCTAGCGGAGGAGCTTCTAGGAGATGTACAAATCATTGTGCATGAAGCGCTCAACCGACTGTTGGAATCGAAAAAATCTGACTTTTCTCACTTCAATTGCGTTTTGGTCATTCCAGACCTTTACGACAAGACTTATGTTGAGAACCTCATCTACATCCTTTTGAACCATCTCAAATTTGATCATGTGGCTATCATCCAGGAGGGGGTAGCAGCCACTTTCGGCTCCGGTATATCGAGTGCATGCGTTGTCGATATGGGTGCCAAGTCCGTCAAGGTTTCGTGTGTAGACGAAGGAATGGTGATTCCAAACTCCACAACATGCATGGACTACGGGGGCGACGACATAACTGACGCTTTTACCAGATTGCTTTTAGAGTCACAGTTTCCCTATAAGGATGTTGATACATCCAAGGTGAGTGACTTTTCTTTGATGCAAGGGCTGAAGGAAAAGTACCTCACATGTCAAGACGCTGACATAGCGGTGCAGCTGTATAGTTTCATTGTTAACAAGGCGGGAGAAAGTGGAGCAAAGTACGACTTTAAGGTTTTTGATGAAGTGATGATTGCAGCAATGGGTCTTTTTTATCCGGAGCTGCTGAGAGAGGATGAATCACAGACCAGGGATACGCTTTTTCCTGATCATTGTGACTATTTCACTTCCAAACCAGACTCTCCCACCTCCAAAGTTCAAAGTAAACAACTGAAAGGAATCTTTCTATCTCAGCTAGAAGACAAGGAAGCTTTGGAGTATCTTTTCGAGGAGCCGAATGTATCTGAGAAGGAAAGTGACAAAGTTCTGCTGAACCTTACCCCTGTTGACTTTGCCATAATCGAAAGTATTGCCAATGCCTCCTTGAACGATGTCGGTAGGCTGAAGAAGTTTTACGAGAATATTATTCTTGTGGGTGGTACTTCAAAGATACCCGGTTTGGATCTCATTCTGCTTGACAGGATCCACATCTGGAGGTCTAAGCTTCTTGGCTCTTCGAATCTTGAAACCATAGTCAAGTATGTGGAGAATGAGAAACAAAAGTTTGAAGACAAGATAAAGGAAAGAGAAAAGAACAGGGAGGAAAAGGAGAAAATGAAGGGGATGGATCTTTCTTTCCAACTGACGCAACAGCACATGGAGAAGATTAACGATTTGATTGAGTCAGGAAACACTACAAACGTGGAGATTCTCTCAAACTCCAGAAATATCGATCCTTCAGCCATGGTTTGGAAGGGCGGATCTGTGTATGCGAGAATCAAAGTGGCCAACGAGATGTGGATCTCGCACAAGGACTGGGATTTTTTCGGTAACAGGTCATTGGTTTATAAGTGCCTCTTTAACTACTGACTTAAAATACACAACTCAGAATACAACTATACTAAAAAATACACAACTCAGAATACAACTCAGAATACAACTAGAATATTATTTTTGGCATACATCTACAAAAGCCCACTTTTCTCAAATTGCTTGTACAGAGCCTTACCCAACCTAGCTGGTGATTTCTCGACAATGACACCAGCAGACTCCAAAGCGGCAATCTTTGATTTTGCGTCACCCTTACCGCCAGCTACAATGGCACCAGCGTGACCCATTCTTCTTCCTGGAGGAGCGGTCAAGCCTGCGATAAAGGAAACAACAGGTTTTGGTGACTCTCTAGAAAGGTTGTACTGTTTCAAAAACTCTGCAGCGTCTTCCTCTGCGGTTCCACCAATTTCACCAATCAAAATAATACCTTCTGTTTCTGGGTCGTTGAGGAACAAAGTCAAAGCATCGATGAAATTTGTTCCTGGGAATGGATCTCCACCCATTCCAATAACCAGAGACTGTCCCAAACCTACTTTTGTAGTCTGGTCTACAGCCTCGTAAGTGAGAGTACCTGATCTGGAAATGACACCCACACGACCGCGCTTATGGATGTGTGAAGGCATAATACCAATTTTGCACTGATCTGGTGCAATGATACCAGGACAGTTTGGTCCAACGAGTCGTGTTTTGGATTGTGTCTTGAGAATGTTGGCAATACGCAACATGTCATGTTGAGGGATACCCTCAGTAATGGCAACAGCCAATGGGATTTCTGCAGCGATAGCCTCTTCGATGGCACCAGCTGCGATTGAGGGGGGGACAAAAATCCCAGTGGCTGTGGCTCCAGCGTCTCTCATAGCTTCCTCAACAGAGGCAAACACAGGCTTGTTCAAGTGAAGTTGACCAGCCTTTTTCGGGTTTGTTCCTCCAGCAACATTAGTCCCATATGCGATGGCCTGCTCGGCATGGAAAGTTGCCTGTTTACCTGTAAAACCCTGGTAGATGACTTTTGTATCTTTGTTGATTTTCAGGTTTTTGATAGTGGATGCATAGTTCTGATTCACAGAAGAAGAAGACAGTCTTCTGACAAATTGTCTTTGAAACATTTTGGAGAAAAGGTTTAAAATCTCGGATTTGTTCACCCCGGGGTTGGTGCGCGCACGACCGTTGAACCCTGCGGGTAAAGGGATTATCTCTGAAGCGAAGCGGAAGAGATGATCTTACGATTAATTTGCGATTTCCCTGGTGTACCCAAAAGGTTTTTTAGATTAATTTGTGGTGGATCCCGCTTAAGAGATTCTCATCTGGGACTACTTTGAGCAGCAGTCACATAGACGTAGTGTTCAATTGTCTCCGTCACAAGAAGCTGATTTCGCAGGATTCCAGTAGATACATTCCTCCTAGCGAGAATCCTAAATATCAGGATTTCCAAATAGCTGGAACCAGCCTACGACAACGCTTTCAGGGGAGAGTGTCCCCTCAACGATCTAAAAGGCACCCCTCAACAACGTTCTAGTTCCTTTTAGACCTTCGAAACAAAACCGAGTAGAAGCGACGCTAGCAAGTTACATGATTTGGGCCCAGAGTGCCTCACGTCTCTGGACGTAATCTGGAAGCCGAGATCTCGGTAGCAGAGCTCACGTTAGCCTTTGAGAAGTACTCACATCCGTCCTCACAGGGGGATGGGCCACCTTTCGAATTTCATGATCAGAATTGGGACACCTTTGCTCCGATTCTTGCCAACACTGCGAACTATGGAACTCTTCTTGAATGTATAAAGAAAGTCTACATCATAAAGGAGTCGACACTACCGACCAATCTCCCTGCTACCGGTAGCTTTGAGAATAATCTCATACACTCTCAACAAGAGATTGATGAGAGTGGTAGAACGGGTAGTAGGTAGAGAACAGAAATGCTCTCTCCATACAAGACGATGCTATTCATTCTGTCCGCAGCATGGTGCATTATCTGACGCAACGAAGCTCAGAGGCCTTTCGAGGGGGTTGCTTTCATCGCAAAAGGCGTTTGATTCAGTATCACATTCTTACATGGAAACACTACTACATATGTAGATACGGAATGCCGGTTCAGGCGATTCTTGTTGGCCCACGCAGCAACACGCTCAGTTATACATCAACTACTCGAACGGGACACGAGCCGCATCCGACAAGAACTCCTACTCTTTTCGCAAGCCCTGGAGCCTTTGCTCAATGAACCAAGACGCAAGGTATAGGGAGTGAGTTTTACGAAAACTAAGTACGTGGTGTAAGGGTCGTCAGGGCCGGATCTAGATCCGCGGTGCCTTTTTCCGGATCGATTTGATCAAAACTACCCAGCTAGTGGCCCCCTCCGGATTGGCAAAGGATCAGCGATCTAGAGGTCAGATTATCATCGGCTCCAAAAATCATTTAGATTCATTTTCGATTTTTTGAGCCAGATAGATCGGATCGACTTTGGGACATGCCCTGCAATACTCTCGAACAAAGCAACACCAAACTACTACCCAATAGTCTAGTTTGATCTTTTACAAACATCATTTAAAGTGGTGCTGGGTTTTTGGTCACTGAATTTTACTACAACTTAAGTACGTTGAAGGTGTAGAATATTTTGTATATCGTCACAATGGAACTTCTATGTAAAAAAAAAGAAGAGTAATTTTTCGCTCAACTGAGGTGGTGATTGCAAAGACCGAATTTTAGGTGCTCTTTACCCTGAAATAACGGTCGAGCTGGTTGAAATTATTTGTGCAGGTTACTGCATGAGAGATTGTAATAATTGTGTAGCTCAAAAGAGATCACTCAAGCGATCTAGTTGAACTTCAAAATAATGAAATGTCATCTTCAAAACAATTTTTTTTGCTATGCATATCATATCAACCTGAGATTGAACACTTTCCTTTTTTTGTAAAAGAGTCCTCTATCATGAAGCCCACTCTTGATCGATTTCCACATTGGCACTAAAAGCCCAGACCAAGTCGGAAGTATACCGCAATGCCGCGCAAAGACTACAAAATGCTAGAGCTCGTTATCTTGCCAAAGTACCCATCAGATGGAGGTGTGTTTCAATGTTATTATAAACCTTTCTACAGCACTTTAAAGTCGAATTTTGATAAACCATATTCATCTTGAGCTTTTCCTCGTTCGTGTGTGAGTTATCCTAGATAAGCACCTTTTCTTTCAACCCGCAACCACATATCCTAGAGTACGGGTTATGCTGTTGATTGCGGCGAGAACTCAATATGCCAGTGTGCCCCTTTTGCCATGCCACCTGTGTCCTTTGATGTTGCCACAGTACGAGATATCATCTCTCCCAACTACAAATGAAAATGTGCAAGATCAACCGACGTTGGTGTTGTTTGGTCCTATGACGTCTTGGCAGTGGGCGTAGCATTCTAGATTCCTCATCGTCGATGGTGAAAAAAGGCACGATACTATGGCCTTTAAGCTTCAGCGTGTTGTCGAACATCAGCTCAAAAAAGGCGCAAAAGACCCAGCAGATTAAATTATTGCTGCTTCTTCTTCTCTGATAGACTGCTTTCATAAATAAAGGCATTTTGAAGTGACAGCGCATACTTCTCACATTAAACAGAATTTTTTACTCAAATAAATCATTATCTTTTACATCGCCCACATTCATCAATGGTCCTCTTCACGATGACCGTGGTGAACTGCCAAACATCTTGCTTTGAGATCTCATGATACTCCTTCTAGGCCTGATGTGCCTATAGCTTGAAGACCTCTCAATCTGGGCCTTTTCTTCATCTGTCAATGTCTCATGGTACTGCTGCTCGTTGCTGATGTTGTCATGGGTCTCATCAAACGAAATGCCTTCAGTGGTCCTTTGAATCAGGTATCTGATAGAGTTGTACCAGATGTTATGCCTCTGCCTTGTCGGGCACGTGATCTTTATAGTGCGATCGTTGCAATGCACTAGAATAGAGCGATGATGCAACCCGGGGGGCAACGGATTGTTGTCCTCCACGCTTTCCACTCCTATGATGGCAGCGCCCCGGATTCTGTTCTCAGCTGGATCTCCCAAAACCGGGTTTGCCATGCTCCAGTACAGTGTCAACGAGTAGGGATGAATCCAAAAGTAGCGCTCGTGGCGGTTTTCCGAAATGGCACTTAAAGGACCCAGACGACGGTAATATTTGAAAAGGTACTCTCCAATGATTGTCTGCGTAATCACCGGAATCATATTCTTATCCGTGAGTGAGACGTTTGTAGCCATTGAGATCTCAGTGCGGAACGACCGTGACGGAGATAGAGGGCCTCCCATTGATGCAATCGTCGAGCCAGTTGCGCCGACAGATGATCTCGAGGGTAGAGAGTAGCTGTCTGATATTACCGCAGCTGAGGCCAGTCCCGGAGACGCTTCCAACGATGCCGTATCGACATGAGGTGAGTCGGATACAGGTGCAAGCGTGAACCCCTTTTTGGTGGCTTCTTTGATGAACTCGTGACTCTTTGCCAGCTTTGTGAAAAATGTCTTGGGGATTACAACAACATTCTCAGAGGTAGGTGTCCGGCAAACATTGGTAGCCACGAATGATGACTCGGGTATACACAGCAATCCTAACCGCGTAGAGAGAGATGCCACTTCGTCTTGTGACAACGACGTATGAGCTTCCAGTTCTTGCAACTTGGATCTCCCGATAACGCAAAGACCCAAGTCATTAGCAGCAGAGCGAACATCATCTGCACTATAGAACTCTCGCGTTTCTGTGTCTTTTTTCGTCGCATTGACCAAACCCTCAAACTCCAACGCAGAAACTAGCTTCAGGCCATTCAATTGCGCAAACCTCTCAGCTTGCTCCTCAGTGATGGTATGCTCAACAGTTGCGATAGATGCTTCGTCCATGGTGGAATCGTCGTCGCTATCTTCTGCATTTGGAACCAAATGGAACCCCATCTTCTCTGCCTCTCTTCTCAAGGTGTCCTCATCAAGATTGTCTTTTGGCAAGTTATCCGTGGAGACTGAAAAATGGCTCATCGCGTCCTCATAATCCGATACAGAGGTGATGGATCTGGAATCATCAAGAGAGATGGCACTTCCTGAATGCGGCTTGGGTATTGAGTTGTAGCCCATATCGCCGGCAATTTCTTTCAGGCCATCCACAGTCGCCGGAGAACGAGCATTGAATTCATCAACCGAGATCACCTTCAGGTTGACCCTTTCAGCTGCAGCCCTCAAAGAAGAGGGATCAGCAAGCTGCGACGTTAAATTTTTGATGTCTTCTTTCAGATCTCTTTGAGCTGATGTCAGCTTTTCATTGACATCTGAGAGATCTTTCATCTCTTTGACGGCCCTATCTGCTTGCGACTTATGGTCATCGACTTCTTTCAGCCCTCTTTCAGCTAACGTGAGCTTTTCATTGACATCTGAGAGCTCTTTGGCGGTCCTATCTACTTGCGACTTAAGGATATCGACTTCTTTCAATTCTCTTTGAGCTGACGTGAGCTTTTCATTGACATCTGAGAGCTCTTTGACGGCCCGATCCGCTTGCGACTTCATATCATCAAACTCCTGGCTTGGGACAATTACGTTCCCTACACGAGAAACGTGTGAAGCCAGGAAATCCATCGGAGGGTGTTGTTCGATAGAACGCAGAGCCTCAAGCCTCGATGCTTCTTCACATTCAAGGCCATATGCCGAGAGTTTCTCGATCAAAAACGTTCTCGAAGGAGAACTTATTTGAAGTGTCAGTTGCTTATACTCTGATTCAGGCAGTAGTGCCATGCCCGCCAAATCTGCTCTCTGCTGGAGAGAAGCTTCGGCTTTGCTGACCAGCTGAGTAAATTCTTCAGTCGTCATTAACGTCATGTGTTCCTGTGACGCCCTTTCTTCCAGAGAAATTGAGTTTTCATCTAGCAGTTTATTGTAGACATCATGATCCACTAAAGAGTATCCCAATGCTCTAGCCTTGGTTTTGATCACCTCTGCATCCTCCATGTTCTGGCGACTCACATTCAAGTCATCAATCGCCTTTTGTCTGTCGGCCTTCAAGCTAGAGAGCTCCTCCCTAGACAAAACCTTAAACTCGGTTTTCTCAGCAAGTTCACGAAGATCCTCTTCAGTAGGACTCTCAAATTTCTTGCTTATGCTTTGATATTCTTTCTCCAGTAAACTCAGATGCTCCGATGTCTTCAATGATTGCGAGTAATCGCCTTCGCTCACTAAAACCTTCCCCACACGAGAGGCTTTACACTCAAGTGATTCGGCAGCGCATTTATTGAGAGATTCCAAAAGAGATGGCTCGATCAATGTCAATCCTTCTGCAGTAGCCCTGTCGTCAAGGGATTGCTCAGCTTTTGAAGTCAAGCTTTCGAAAGTCGCAATCGTGCTCACCACACACCCCAGCTCCTGAGCTGAAGTCTTTAGTCTCTCGACAGTCATTGGCTTAAGCAGTTCTTCATGATTATCTCGTGAAATAACAGCCAAGTCCATTTTCGAGGCAGAATCAAGGATGACTTCTCGCGATGGGTTCGTGGAATTTTCCACTAGCTGCGAGTGCTCCTCCTTGGGAAGAATAATCATTCCCAGGTTATTAGCCACGTTGATGACATGGGACAAGTCAGGCGAAAAAGCCTTTTCGTGTAGCTCGGTCAGTTCGCTAATTGCAACCGGCTTCATGTCCTTCTTACTCAGTTGACTGACAACAAAATCAAAGCTGGGATTCTCCATCTTCAAAATCAGATCGTCGTAGGCATTTTGCTCCATCAAGATACATTCGAGATTTTCGGCCTTACAACGCAAGTGATCCAACGATGGCTCAAATGCTTGAGATTGAATCTCCTCCCAGGATGATTTCATCACGCTAACATATCCCAGTTCTGCTAGCTTCCCTTCAAGATAGTCCTGTTTGGGACTTTCTAAAGCTTGTTGATTCTCTTTCGCCTGAGTCTCCAAGGTCAAGAGCTCTGCACTGGTTAAAACGGAAAAGCCCAGCGTTTCTAACTTTGATTTCAAAAATTCGGGTCCAGGGTTGTGCAGTGTTTCCCAGCCATCTTTGTCAACCATAAAAAAGCCTATTTGCTTTGCTTTCAGTGATAAATCAGCAATCTCGCATTCGTCGAGTAACCTTTCGTCTCTGTCAACAAGCTTTAAAGATAATTGATTTGCCTTTTCCGCCAACTGGAGCTTTGTTGGGGACTCCAGAGCAGACGACATCTTGTCATAATCTGTTTGGTGAATAACAACTAAGCCGAGCTTGCTGGCAGATTCTTTTAGGCCTCTCTCGCTCGAGATGCTGTTCAGTAACTTATTGTAAGACGCTTCTTCAACGGCGATGCACTGATGAATCTTAGCCTTCTCGGAAAGAAATTCCATCGATGGAGACTTGAAAAAGTTTTGTAACCTTTTGTACTCATCACACAGATGTGCAAAGAAAGCTGGCATTTCATGATCTTTGAGCAACTCTTTGTTCTCATGATAAATCAGCTCAAGAGGTGCACATAAATCTTTGTTCTTTAATGCTTCCGCTCTGTCAAACGAGGCAAGTTCGATCAATTCACTCACTTTCTCATCCACAAAAGCTGGATCTTCCACTTTGGGGAAGACCTTTTCAAGAGAGCGACAAACTGAGAGGGGAAGTAGCATTAAAGATTTTGCCTCAGCTTGTTCCCGAAGTAAATCCATGCTCAAGGTGGAATCAGGAACCTCATTCTCACTTCCCTCAAGTTCTTTGTCTTCTTCCAATTGCGGCACAGGTGGATCAAAGTGACTTTTATTTTCTGAGGTTGTGCTGCGCAAAGCTGCAACCTCAGCAGAAGTCATCAGAACACAGTCAAGAGACCTGGCACTCTCTTTCAAATCATCGATATCTGGAGTTTCTTGAACTCTTTCCAAAGTGTAACCCTGCTCTGCTGCTTTAGATTTCAGAACTTCCAATGATGGCAATTCGCTAGCACGCTTCAGAGCATCATGATCTTCCAATGTGATCATCATATAGCCTTGCTTCAGAGAAGCAGACTGCAAACAATCATGACTGGGTGATTCCAGCCGGCTATACTCATCACGGCTCGTGAGCACATAATCGCGTTTCTTCGCTTTCTCATTCAAATATTCCAACGAGGGTGTGCTTAAGCTTGCTTCCAACTTCACGGCTAGATTCTCGAGAGCTTTCAACCTCTGATCTTCGATGACTGTATATCCCATGATTAACGCTTTCTCCTTCATAAACTGCAACGGTGGCTCATCTTGGAGTGATCTCAGTGCAGAGTACTCGTGGTTGCTGATCGGCACCATGTCCAAAGCTGCACACTTATCTTGGAGATACTCCTCATTCGGGTGCGACAGACGAGAAAGAAGTGAGGCGTACTTCTCTTTTTCTAATAAAACAAAGCCAGCACCTTGAGCTTTTGTACGCAAAAAGTCCTCGCTAGGCTTCTCGAGGTCACCCTTCAGTTTATTGTACAGAAGAGAGTCGACTGCAGTCAAACCGAGCAGCCTTGCATTTTCTTGAATGTAGGTTTGTGAGGGGTTCTCTAAGGCCTTGTTAAGCTCTTCATTTTTACTCACCAGCTCCTCGAAATGATTCTTTGAAATCAAGATATTACCGAACAAAGACTCAGCCTTTTCCGCAAGGAAGTCTCTAGAGGGATTGTCCAATTTTTCGTTGATGTCAAGAAACTCACTCTGTGGTACTGAAACAAGGCCCAGTGCGTTAGCCTTCTCTATGAGGTACTCCTTGGACGGACTTTCATTCTTTTCTGATAGCTCGCTGATGAGCATTTTGGATTGATCAAACTCATTTGTGAGACGCTCATGGTTTTGTAGAAGCTCCCTGTGAGCATCGTCAATCTCATCACGAAGCACACAAGCTTGGTTGCGCTCATTCTTGAGCAAGTCGTGATTTTTGGCCAATAAAGAGTGCTCTTGTTCAATCAGGCGAATTCTCTCCGTTTGTGCATTGAACGCTTGCACTTTTTCAGCAAGTACAGCGTTCAGAGAGTCAATTTTTGCATTTAGATCGCTGCTGTCCTTCTGGAGCTGTTCTGTTGTTTCCAGAGCCTCATCTTTCGAGAGAGTCATCTGCTTCAAGTCATTTTCGGTTGTCTCATGTTTTGTCTCCAGTGATTTAAGCTGAGATTGACAACTCCGCAAAACTTCGTACTCGGAGTTACTCAAGACAGTAGAGTCAACTGCGGAAGCCAGTTCTTTAATAGCTGGCAATGTGGGACTTTTTAGTTCTTTGAGCTCGCGATCTTCGACCAATGTCATTCCGAATGAAGCAGCCTTTTCATTGAGGTATTCCTCCGATGGAGATTGTGTCTTTTGCAAAAGAATGCGAAGCTCTTTTTGGCCTTCTACTAACTGACGATAATTTTCCTTAGTCAAAGCTATGTGATCGTTTTGTTTGGCCATCTCCTTCAAATATTCCAAGGAAGGCTCTCTCACAGATCGCAAGAGTTCGCGATGCTCCTGCTGAGAAACTATTAGGAGGCCATTAGCATCGGCTTTTCTCGTTAGATACTCCACTGAAGGCTCCTTGATGGCGGTCTGCATTTCGGTGTATCTGTCTTGGCTCAGAATGACTTGATTGAGCTGTTTTGCCTTCAGCAGCAAATACTCTTTGCTGGGAGACTCTAGCTTCGACTTCAAGTCATCCAAATTCGACTGCTCAACCACAGCGAGGCCAAACTTTTCCCTGCAAGCTGTTGATAGAAAATCCTTACTCGGATTTTCGAGTCTCTCTACCAATGATTCATACTCGGTTTTCCTCACAGGTACCATCCCCAGTTTCGATGTCAAGTCGTTGACGACATCAGCAGAAGGGTACTGCTTGTCGATCAAGAAACAATCCAGCCTTTCAGCCTTCTGTGTTAGGAACCCCCGTGAAGGATTTTCTATTGCATTTGTCAGTGAGGTGTAGTCTTCTACCGAAATCAGCTTTGAGTTACGGGACGATGCGTGTTTGTTCAGCGCTTCGAGCGAAGGATTCATGAGTCTGTTATATTCAGTCGAATCCACCAAGTGATGATCATGTTCCTTCGCCACTTTGCGTATGAAGGTGAGAGGAGAGTCACTTAATTGTTTCCAAGCTTGGGCGTCTTGTTTCTCTAGAACGAGGTCGCCATCAGCTTTGGAGTTCAGCTCTGCGAAATCTCCTTCACTCAAAATAACAAACCCCTTCTCCTCGCATAGTTGTTTCAAATACGTTTCGTCGTCAATCTTGCTGCAACGCAAACACTCTGTGTCAACCTGACCTCTATCGCTTGATTCGGATGCTTCTGACAAGTCGCTGCCATGAACAATTTCGTCAGATAGCAGTTTTCCACCGGAGGTGCTAGGGACACCACTCAGTTCAACTGTTGGTGCCAGTAGTTTATCTTCAAAGTTTTCCCAGTCGTCGTTTGTCAAAGAGGAGGGGTCCTCGTAGTACGATGAAACCTGGGACGCTCTCTGGGAGCTCAAGCCCCGATGCGCTTTGGGCCTTTTGTTCTTATTTGAATGGAAATACAAGGCCGAAGACCTACTGGAGGGAGAATTGCTGCTTGTGGGCTTGAAGGATTCCGATACTAACACTTTCCGCTCGAGCTCCTCGTTAGCAATCTTATGTTTGAGAACAGACTTTTTCAATTTTGCAATAGTCTTATTCGCATGCATCAAACTCGCCTCAAGGGACTCTTTTTCAAGAGGAAAGTTGGATGAGAAAACGTCTCGGGGGTTTGTTTGGCTTTCATCGTCAGATAGCAAGTCTGAAGTGTCAATTTCGCCCACTAAATTTTCATCTGTCTGGCTTTGCTTATGCACTGTTTCTTCCAAGATGCTTTTTTGCAATTCATCAAACTTTTCATTGGCCTGCGAGAGTTTACCGTGAAGCTCATCGTTTTCATTATTAAGATCCTCATTCTGTTGCTTAAGGGAGGTGCACTCCTGCTTTAGCTTGATGGTAGTGCTAGTCAAACTCTCAGAGAGTTCAGCAGTCTTTAGCTTTTCGGTCTCCAACTCTGCCTTTAGCTCGCTATTCTCAGTATTTTCATTGAAGCTTGATTTTACGGCCTTTGCTAGGTCAGATTTTGTTTTTGAAATCTCCCGGCTTAGCGTCTGAAGCTTTGTTTCCAGTTCCCAGTTTGACTCCTTGGATGCTTCTTCTTCACGGAGCAATTTCGAGTTAAGGTCTGTCAAGTTGGATATTTTCGTCGACATTGCCAAAAATTCCTTCTGTTGTTCATTCGTCACCTGTTTAAGCTTGGAATTTTCAGCAGTGAGCTTTCGACACTCGGCCAACAAACCATCACTGACTCCCACCAGAAAATCAACTCTCGAGGGGGCTGCACTTTTAGGTGTTGATACTTGGCTTGTAGGCTGCTTTTGTACATGATGTGACGCGTCAGGTTGAGTTGCTCTTCGTCCCTCAGCGGCGGAATTGTGAGAACGAGCATTTACCAATCGGTTTTGCAGATCCGATAGTTGATTTCTCAAATCTGTATTAGAGCTTGCTTTCCTTACTTGTTTTGGAAGCCTAGACCTGTCTGACATTGAGATCGAATGCTTTGTTTGTTGATATTTGATAAAAGAGTCGTGTGCAGGAGAACCTTGAACACTGCGTGAACCTCAAAAATGGTATGTAGATCGCTTGCAACGCTCTCTCTAACTTTAACAGCTCAAAATTCGTCAGCTTCAGCAACAAAAGAAGGAACAGCAAAGTGAGAGTGATCGAAATGTTACCAAGAAATCTGCAAATACCTCGTCGTCTGCGGCAAAAATAAGAATGCAGAAAGACCTAACGGAGCTGGATTTGCCCAAAACGATCAAGCTAGATTTCCCTGACCCCGATAACATAATGGAGTTTAAAGTTACAGTGTCTCCGCAAGAGGGTTACTACAAAGGTGGGCTTTTTAAATTCAATTGTAGCATAAACGACGAATTCCCCATCGAGCCTCCAAGGTTCAAATGTCTCCAAAAAATATACCACCCCAATATCGATTTGGAGGGAGGCGTTTGTTTGAATATTTTGAGAGAAGATTGGTCACCCGTCCTCAGTATGACCACAATACTTCTTGGTTTGCAGTTTTTGTTCTTGGAACCAAACGCTATTGACCCGCTCAATAAAGAAGCTGCGGTCACCTTAAATAAGGACAATAGGGCATTTATGCGTAACGTTTCAACGTCTATGAGAGGTGGTTACGTGGGAAACGTTTCCTTCGACTATGTATTGAAATAGGGGAATACATTTTATGGTTCGTTTTTCGGAAAACAGGTTGAAACTAACACCTCAATAAATTGCTTCAGCTGGTAGATGTTCTCTATAAGAAGTCGATCGTTCCCCATGTTCTCGCTCTTGACTTTATAGAGCATATCTCTTTCATATCGCAACACAATGGGCATCAGCAATTCTAACCGCTTCATAAGCGCCCTCTAGTTCTGCCCAGATTCTATGCTCGAATCATTCTATATTCTCAACAGTTGACGTCTCTACAACAACCTCTCCCCTCTTTTTGTTTCTGTGTTTCTTGTGATTGGTATCCTTAACGATATCGCTTCTCGTATACGTCAGAGTGAACGGAGCAGGAAACTCTCGAGTTCTTTATCCAGCCAAAGAACAGAGCTTCGCCTTTTTCATAAACTTTCTCATCACGAAGTGAAATCTTCTTTATCAACACACATCGTCCTATTTTTTTCAATCGTTGCCACAAAGAAGTATTTTTTGTTCTCACATAGAATTCTGCGACATCGAGGTTTGGGCTCAATAATTCCAACAAGGGCAGATTCGTCAGTACTTTGTGTTCACCTTAGCGGTTGCCATGGTTTCACCCTACTTAGATTTCGCGCTTATGCAGACATGATTGGCCGATGGTAAGTGCAGATTTTTCCTTAACTGTATAAAACTATGCATAAGAGAAGCTTAACACCTGCATACTGCATGCAGGCTGCACGTTTGTTGATAATTTGGGAAAACCCGCTTTTTAGTAACTCGGAATCTCAATAACTATTGAGAAGCTTGACAGAAGCATGATACATAAGTGCGACGACCAGAAAGCACGAGTAGCCCTTGGTTCGAGTCTCACTACCCTATCAGGTATCATCGGACAACGCAGGCATTGAGGGTCCGTCTAAATCCGTAGTGAGAGTTGCAGATCCGCGGTACCAGCCGAACGTTATCTGCATGATGCGAAGAGTTCTTCACACTGCGCTTAAGACACACACTGTATATATTTCTGCGCTCTCAATTCTCAACCCTCAACTCATACTGATGTGCCTTTAAGGCTGTATTTTCTGTCTTAACACTTTCACGTCCAGGCAATATTTTCTCTGTGAGGACTTGAGCTTCTGCATTTCGTTTATGCCGAAAATATCAACTTATGACCACAGCATGCAAGACCTGCATATGAAATTTCTTATCTTGTTCTACGCATTGAGGAACTAAAATACGAGATCTGAAGTATAAATAGCAAGTAGGTTTCCAATGAAAGAGTATAACCTCTCCATCAGATGCTTATTCCTTCGTTTAAGTCCCTCGTTACAGCCATAGTTGGCTTGTCGGCTATCGCATCAGCCCTCCCAGTCCTCGAGCATCAGAAGAGAGATGACTCCGCAGTCGCTTCTGGTCCTATCAAGCCAAAGGTGGTCATTGTTTCCATGTTCAGCAAGGAAGTTGTTCCATGGATGGAAAATCTGGAGTTCACCCAGAACATCACGATCCCCGGTCTCTCTCCTCTATTCCCAGATGTGAAGTGTGTCGCAAATTCTTCCATTTGTCAGCTCACCACAGGCGAGGGTGAAATCAATGCTGCATCAACCATTAGCGCCCTGACTCTGTCTTCCAAGTTTGACCTTACCGAGACTTACTTCCTCATTGCTGGTATTGCTGGAATCAACCCTTACATGGGATCTATCGGTGCGGCAACCTTCGCAAAGTATGCTGTTCAGGTCGGACTTGCATACCAGGTCGATTCAAGACAAATGTACAGCAACTGGACAACCGGTTACTACGGATTCCACACCGATGCCCCAGGCGAGTACCCAGGAACAATTTACGGTTCTGAAGTGTTTGAGTTGAACGACGTTCTCCGTAACAGAGCTCTCACCCTTGCACAGGGCGTTGAACTGTCTAATGGTACTGATGGCAACATCGCCTTTAGAGCTCTCTACGACTATGCTCCTGCCAATGAGCCACCTGCTGCTATCGGCTGTGACACTCTGACTTCAGACACTTATTGGTTTGGCTCAGATCTGGCTGAAGGTTTCGGAAACTTCAGTGCCCTCATTACCAACGGTACTGCTCAATACTGCACAACTCAACAAGAAGACAACGCCACCCTAGAGTCGATGTTGAGAGCTGCCAAATTCGGTTTGATGGACTTCAGCAGAATTGTCATTCTACGTACAGCCTCTGACTACGAAAGACCACCACCAGTATACGAAGATGACGCTATCAACTTCTTCAACAACGTTTACCAGGGAGGATCTCATGTTGCTGTTGAGAATCTCTACAGAGCGGGTATCCCATTTATACAGGATGTCATTACCAACTGGGATCTTTACTACAAGGACAACTACTTCAAGGAGGTCAACTACATGGGAGACTACTTCAATACCCTCAACTCTGAGTCCCCCAAGAACTTTGGTCTTCCTTCGGAAGAGTAGATAAGGGACTTTAAAGTTACTTGATTCGAAAGACGAGACTTTTTCTTCTTAGCACTCTAGTTATATACAAGACTGTCAATTCATACTTTTTCAAACTCGGTGTCAATCTTGAGATATTACATAAGCTATAAAAGTCTGAACAGGCGGTAATTTTTGTGATTTTTTCAGTGTGCTTCAGTGAGAGACAATCCTCTAAAAACCTCCTCGAGTAAACGCCAAGCGAAGAATGACAGACGTCATTTTCATGCAGTGTCGTTATGCACATCTGAATCTTGTAATGGGCTTTTTTGGGAACTGCAAAAAGGAAAGCTCACCAACTCAAATATGAAAGGGCTCAAATACTTATACAACAGACAAAAAAAAAAAAAATTCTACCTTCACGAGAGATGACAAACATGAAGAAAAAATCCACGCAGAATTGCAGTTTAGAAAACTAGGGATTTCCAAAATGCCGGCGTGCATGGAGTTGCAGGAGAATGGAAAAAGAATAGAGAACAAAGGCAGAGTATAAAAAATCAGAACTCACTATTCAATGCAAGCAGATGCGTCGGTTGGTCTACTTTTGAGGCATTGACTTAAAAGATAGCCACATACATTTTTGCTCCAAAAACTCTGGTATCGACATGCACGGCATTCTGATGCTTATCGCCAAAAAGGGGCTGATCCTCTGTCATGTAGCATAAATAGTTTGTAAATCACTGTTGGGCTACCTGGTTACCATCACAATGATTGTTCCATCTTTTCAGTCTCTCGCTACGGCCGTATTTGCTTTGACAGCTGTTTCTGCGTTCCCAGTACGTGAACAGTTGAAAAGAGAAGTACCCTCAGGTCAGTTTCAGGACATTCGGTCTGATCGTATCAAGCCAAAAGTGATAATCGTGTCCATGTTTGGGTACGAAAGTGGTCCATGGGAGAAAAATTTGGGCCTGACTCAAAACATCACATTGCCAGGCCTATCACCACTGTTTCCAAATGTGCAATGCGTGTCAAACTACTCAATATGCCAAGTAACCACAGGAGAGGGAGAGATCAATGCTGCATCAACTATAAGTGCCCTGACGTTGTCTTCGCACTTTGACCTTGGCGAAACTTACTTCTTGATCGCTGGGATCGCAGGAATTAATCCATATATGGGCTCTATAGGTATGGTGACGTTTGCAAAGTACGCTGTTCAGGCAGGTTTAGCATATCAGGTTGATTCGAGACAAATGTATAGCAACTGGTCCACCGGGTACTATGGATTCCATACTGATGGCCCAGGCGAGTACCCCGGAACAGTTTACGGCACTGAGGTGTTTGAATTGAATGGTGTTCTTCGGGATAGAGCTCTCAGCCTTGCACAGGGACTTGAATTGTCTAATGGTTCTGATGGCAACGTGGCCTTTAGAGCTCTCTACGATTATGCACCTGCAAATGAGCCACCTGCTGCTATTGCTTGTGACACTCTGACTTCAGACACATACTGGTATGGTAGCGATCTGGGTGAGGCTTTTGGGAACTTTAGTTCGCTCATTACTAACGGTACTGCTCAATACTGCACAACCCAACAAGAAGACAATGCCACTTTGGAGTCTATGTTGAGAGCTGCAAAGTTTGGATTGATGGATTTCAGTAAAGTTGTCATTCTACGCACAGCTGCAGACTACGAAAGGCCGCCGCCAAAGTACGAAGGTGACGTAGTAGAATTCTTCAACAACGTTTCCCAGGGAGGCTCATACGTGGCGGTGGAAAACCTCTTCAGAGCAGGTATGCCATTCGTTGAGGATGTTATCAACAATTGGGACCTTTACTACAAAGAGCATTACTTTAAAGAGAATGAGTACATCGGAGACTATTTCAACACTCTCAACTCACCGTCTCAAGACTTTGGTAGTCCGTACACGGAGTAAGTATTTGTTGAAGAATTAGTTTTCGATGTATGAATGACAACGATTTTTGACCAGGATAACTTCGTGACAACAATGCTCTATTTCTGACAATAATGGTGTGCGGATATTCTAGAAGAAGACATGATAGCATAATGCAATTCATTCAAACCAGCTTCCTATATTGAAGATCTCACACACCCTTAAGCTGTTGCTTTCCATCCCTGCTGAAATGCACTTGCATAGTCGTGGTAAAGTTTGGATTAAAATTATCCATGGTTCATTTTAAATGACAACAATAATTGTTGTCAAATTCACCCTAAAATTCGCGCTTACGTAATCTGACATCTCTCAGCAAATCAGCATAGAGAATTTACCAACACCTGCACGCAGAATCAGACATGAGACCAACCAATCCGTTATATGCCGCTGCTGTATGTGTTTTACTGGTCAACATCGGTACTAACAGTAATTAGCAAAAAAAAGGATTTTTGAGATCTTTGCCCGTTGAGCTATACCCACTTTGTAAGTCTACCGAATGACTCAATCTAACATTGAATAGTCGCTGCTTGTGGTGTGGCTTGTGCCTGTATGTGTAAAAAGTCTTGTTTATTTACTAACCATCAGCCGCTGTATACTTTACGCAAAAGAAACTAAGAACGGACCAGACTCTTCGTCTGGGTCGCACTAACCCAAGCCACCCTGAGAAATTGGAAGAAGTGTTGAAACAGGATTCATAATTTTAAGGCAAAACATTAAACAGAAAATAAATCTAATATTCTATTAGTTTGTACAAGTTATTCTTTGAGATTAGTGTAGATCTCGTCAACGTCATCCACATCATCGATCATGTTCATAAACTTATCGTACGACTTTTGTGTGTCGGGGTTGTCGATGGTGACAAGCAGATCGGGTTTGGGTTTGAAGTCTATAGATACGCTTTTTATCTCGAAATCCTTCTGGAAGATTTTCGCAATTCTAGAGTTGTCAGTGGGATCCGTTATTATCTCCACCTGACTGCCTTCGTCTGACTTCAACTCAATTACATCCTCCGCACCAGCATCAAGTGCCTTATCCAACAAGTCGTCCATAGAACAATCTCCTCGGTCAATTATTATTGAACCCTTTTTGTCAAACATATAAGCGGTAGGTGACATGCTGAAGCCAAACTTACTGAAACAGGGTTTGACCATGCCAATTGTTCTGGTTTTATTATCAGTCAAGGCCTGGATAATGACACTCACCCCACCAGGTCCCATTCCTTCGTACAAACACATTTCCAGATTCAGTTTTTCGTCTTTTGATCCACCACCACCTCCTCGCTTAATGGCACTTTCTATCACTTTCTTCGCCACGTTGAATTTCTTGGCCGTATCTATCGCAGACGAGAGCTGCGGATTGCTTGATGGGTCTGGCCCCCACATCTTTGCTGCGACTGAGATCTTTTTAGCCATCTTAAATGAGATCTGGCTCATCTTTGCATCCGTCCTCTCCTTTTTGTGCTTAGTATTGGCCCATTTAGAATGACCGGCACTCAAAGAAGGAGAAGTAGATATTCGCCTTATAGCAGAACCACCGTTCCATCTAAGTAGAAATTTCATTAAATGACAGATGTACGTGTCAATTAAGGCTGCGGTATCCCGATGAGTGAGGCTAACAAAAATAGAACGCTGATTGCAGTGATTGGAGATGAGGACACCGTGACTGGAATGCTTCTGGCAGGCACTGGTCAGGTGAAAAACGAGCCAGGATACGAAAAGAACTTTATCTGCTGCGATGCGAAAACATCAGAAGAGGAACTGGAGAAATCGTTTGAGTCATTTACGGAAAAGCGAGATGACATCGCTATACTGCTCATCAACCAGCATTTGGCAGAAAAAATTAGGTACAAAGTTGACACTTTTACAGCGGCATTTCCAGCTGTTTTGGAAATTCCTTCAAAAGAGCATCCTTATGATCCAGAAAAGGATTCAGTACTTAGAAGGGTGAGAAGACTTTTCGGGGAATAAAAAATCACACTTTATAATAGACTATAACTACTTCTTTTTGTTTTTGTTCTTTTTGTTTTTGCTCTTGCTCTTGTTGTTCTGCTGTGGTTGCGAGACGGTATTAGAATCTTCCTCAAAGGGCTCCTCTTCGCCTGGCGACTCCGAACGAGGGATCGTCTCGAGTTTCTCTTCAGCAGCGGACTCGGAGAAAGGCTCTTTTACGGAAGCATCGACCGAGGTTTCTTCTAATGGAACATTCTCCAAGGGAGCAGTTTCTAGTGATACATCTTCCAATGGAGCTTCTTCCAATGGAGACTCTTCCAATGGAGACTCTTCCAATTGGCCTCCTTCCGATTCAACTTCTTCCAAGGGAGACTCTTTCAATTGGGCCCCTTCCGATTGAGCTCTTTCAGAAAACTCATCTACTGCAGTTTCTTTTAATTGAGGAGCAGCTTCGTCAATATCCTCCTTCAGAGCTTCTTGAGCAAGCTTGGCAGGCGACTCTTCTGGAAGGTCATTCTGTTCGGCAGCTTCAGGAGCCGCATGGTCTTCAGTGTGTATTTCCCCACTTTCAGAGATATCCTTAGAGGCACCATCATTATGAGCGGCAGCCTCAAAATTATCCCCTTCAACCTTCTCTTCTAATGCAACCTTCTCCTGCTCATCTTGCACTGCCTCTTTTGGCAATGCGTCTTCTACAACCTCTTCTGGAGCTGCCTCAAGTTGCTCTTCCTTCTGATCCAACTTAGATTCTTCACTCTCTTTGTCATTCACATTACTCGGAGCATTCTCATCTGACGCTGCAACAACTGCTTCTGGAGCCGCAGCCTGAACTTCGTCTTCCTTTTTGCCAACCTCTGGAACCACTTCACTAGCTTCGTCGTCCACATTATTTGAGGAAACATTATCAGATGCTGCATTCCCATCAGGACGACTATCCTCCTCCGGAGAACCAGACACTTCCGCATGATTATTGGCCACCCCGGACTGCTTCCAGAAATCCCTCTGCCTGAGATACGAAGGATCAGCATCCAAATAAAACATTCTCACGCCAATAATACGACGTTCAAGCTCGCACGCCTTGATCCACTCGGGCCTGACTACAGGGATGTTGTGCTTTAGTGCTGATTCCCACTGTGTGCCACTGGGCTCTGTGCAGACAAAGTGGGTTGTGTCTACGGAAACTTGGTGCTGCAAATCTTTAGCTCCCATCTTTTTCAGACTCTCTTCTATATCACTCTCAGTAAATGGAACCGCAGCAAAGTTGATTTCTCCCAAACACACGGTGATTCCTGACAAATCAGTCATTTTGTGCGTTGTAACTTGGAGCTCATTTGATGTGTATACACCAGCAGTAGTGTCAAGTCTGAGCTGGAAACTGTAGGCTCCTTCAATCGCAAGACCCGATAGCTTAGACGTTGTGTTCGAAAGCGGGTTGGGAATCTGGCCTAGCCGCGACTTGTTGCGGTACAAAGTGAGAGATTTGATCGAAGCTGTGCCTACTTCTAAAGGATCCCATTCCAATACACAGCTTGTCTGGGTTATATTCTTGATCTTTAACACGGGTGCCTTTGGCGAATTGAGACCGAAAGAGGAAAAGATTTCATTTTGCACAGCCTCAAACTCCTCTTGCTCCTTCTTTTCTCTCTCAAGGTCTCTATCACAGGTAATCTTCACAATGGATCCAGCAGAAATCCCATCTGGCAGTAGAATGGTCGGGAACTCTATCAAATGGTGGTCTCTCGTGAGAAGCAACGCTAAAGAAGCATCGAGTTTGCCTACAGTCAAAGATACTTCAACCATTGACTTGATACGTAAACAGGTGTCTGGATGTGGTTTTTCTAATACTCCAACTTATCGATAATACCTAAAGACTCGGCGTATTGAATAATAGGCCGCTGAACCTCTCTGAACTTACAGCAAGAGAGTAGAATCTCTTTCAAGAGATCGTGCTTCTTCAGCCCGCATACAGTTTCCTCCCAAATTGTCCCAAAGCTGTATGCGCGACTCGAATCTCTTTCTTTCGCACACTCCTCCTGAGGTCCTAGCAACTCGGACAGAACTTCCAATAATCTTGTTTTCAAACCAAGTTCACTCAGTTTCCGACAGTACTTGACCAATGTTTTCTTGAAGGTGTCCTTATCTTGCAAGATCTCCAGGACGAGAAGCTTATTCTCTAAATGATTCAAGCTGATTATGGTCTCCACACTTTCAAAACCCTCCTTCATCAACATCATCCTACCCAACTTATTGAACAGGTGCCCTTTTCCTCTCCGAAGAATTTCCTCGTTAGTGTTCTTTTCCAGAAGCGTGAGTATGCCGTTACCATCTCCACTGTTCTTCGCACCGGATCCACTGAGGGATGTGGAATCCCAATATTGCGAGCCGACAGCCCACCACGAATCCGATATTACACACCAACTCTCCATCGCAATGTTATAAAGATAGCCCTGCCCGTTAGCTAAAGTCACAATGGGCATGCCAAGATCTGTAATCGAGCAAAGAGTAAGATTCTCAGATTTGCCAAAGAGCTCACCCCCACCTTTAAGTGTCTTTGCCGAAGACTTTAGCAGTGGGTAAAGAGAAGTAGATGGAAATGATATCCGTTTCATTTCGATGTTCCAAACATACAGCTCTCCCAAATTTGTCACCGCCATCAAATACTTTCCTTTACTTTCAAGGAATGAAAGTGGTGAGCCCAAAGTCAGTGCGGGAAGGATTCGTCTTCCCGAGTCATTATAAACAAGAACGGTACCGTCTGTTAATCCAACGGCCCAAAACAACCCATCTCCGCCCGTGGCAACAAGAACACGCTTCGGGATGAAATCGCAAAATACGACTTTTTCCGCCTCGGAATTCAAAGAAGAAGTCATGAAAAGCGTAACCTTGGATGGGCTCATTTCCCCACCGCTTCCGTTTTTGATATCCAGTCGCAGATTGTCGGCAACGGATGAGTTGAAAGAGAAGTGTGAGCGCACCTTAGGAGTTGACAATCTCACATTGCTGAACGCTGTCGAAACATTTAATACAACTGAACCAATAAACTCTACCGGCTCAAATATTTGCCGAGACTTCTTGGCATGCTCATCTTCAGCTAGCGTTTCTTGAGCCATACTATTAACTTCTCCAGAAACAACGGTCAACGGTCCGTCCATCTCCATAGTTGAGGCAACGCGCTTCTTCGTGTTTGAATCCTTTTTCGATATTTCTTGCTTCCCGTTTGAGATCAAAACAGGTTCAACTCTTTTCTTTTCAATACCTTTAAAGGGAGTTGAGTGCTTCTCCTCAGCAGCTTTCTTGGAATTGGAAAATACAATCGCTGGCCCTAGCGTGACAACTTCAGCAGTATCATTTAAAGGCTTTGCAGCTTGTTTGGGAGCAAGAGTCTGAATAGTCCCAAGCTCACCTTTGTCAAATCTCAGGACAAACAAGTCCCCATATACTGAGGTTACGAAAAACATGGAACCCTCACGATTCCAGCAGATATCTGTCAATCTCGAGTCACTCAGTTCCTTAATAAGCACAATCGGTTCTCCCTTTGAGGTGTTCCATATGGCCAAAGCTCCCGTGGAGCCCACAGTGGCAACAATATAATAGTCTCTCCAATCTACCGGCGATGTCATGTCCTCTGACTTGGCTGGGTTTATAAAGACATTAGGACAAACATCAACCATCTCGCACTCGAACGACTGCCCGACCAGGGAACACCATACTCTATACTCTTCTGTAAAGGTTTCTCGGTGACGCAGTACTATGCCAGAAAGGCCAGTCGGCTTATTGAGATCAACGATGCAAAGGAGTTTTCCATCTTGAGACGGACAGAGCGGTTTACTTGTAGCTTTAGCGTGTGACGAGATTTGCTGTGTTATCTCGTATCTGAATGTATTCCTTTCCTCAGGCATTTCATACCGCATAACCACAGTCTTATCACTGCAGTAAGCATAGAGCTGCTGTATTTTTGAGTCAACCTTCACAAATGTCACAGGCGACTTGCCACATTCGATGCATCCCAAGACCTCGCAAGAATCGGCATCAATAACCTGAATATTCCCCGACGCTGTACCCAGTAGAAAAGTACGAGTGGTGGAACAAAAATCAAGAGAGGTGATTGTTTCGTTCAATTTCCTGGTAAAAATACTCTCCCCCTCTAAAGATTTGATAACTATATCTCCATTATCGTATGCTATGCATAACACGCGTTCTTGTTCAGATGTAGATCCAAATGTAATACGCGTGACAGGAGAGTCACTTTTCTGCAATTTGACCGACTTTGTTGTCAGTCCCTTTATTCGCGCGACCAAAGAAGCATCAGATGGTAGTTCAAAGATCTCTCTTTGTTGCAAGACTATGACCTCGTCGTTACCCTTCAAGAATGCAATAAGCTCCCCTGCGAAGTCGAATGTAATGAAAGTTAAAGGAGTGCCATAGTGCTCCGAAAGCTTGCAGAATAGCATACCCCACGGAGGTGTACGGATATGCTTCAGCCAGATTTGATCACCACAAAACGGTCCATCAATGCGGTAATTTATGTTCAACAAAGATTGAATTGTGGTAGTAAGCTTCACATGACTCTGGATTATGGTGGTACCATCGTAAAAAGCTTACTTCTACAAGTGCCCTAAATGAAGAGCAGATCCTTACACCGCCAGAATTTATAGGGCGAACATCACGCAGACATGGATAATATGGCTGCGGAGGAGCAGTACACAGGGTCTTCCGGATCCGAGTTCACGGAGTATTGGGTAGACTGGTTTCTAGGTATGAAGGGGAATGAATACTTTTGTGATATCGACGTTGAGTACATAAAGGATAGGTTCAACCTAACGGGTCTCAATGCTTATGTTGAAAAGATATCTCTCCTTATTGACTTGGTTACTGATGCTGCTGTCATTGACGAGAACCAACCGCAACGTGTGAAGGACAGGATAGAAGAGAACTGCAAGATTTTTTATGGTCTCATTCATGCCAGATTTATAATCACAGCAAGAGGGTTGTCCAAAATGCTCGAAAAATACAAAAGTGGTCATTTCGGGTACTGTCCCAGGGTTTTATGCAATCTTCAACCCTTGTTGCCGATCGGTATGACCGATAACCCGGGGCTTCAAAGCGTCAAACTGTATTGTCCGCATTGCGAAGATCTCTATCAACCCAAGTCGTCGAGACACGCTCATATTGATGGAGCTTTTTTCGGAACCTCGTTTCCAGCCATGTTTTTGCAAAACTATCCAGAGTTGGTGCCTGTTCATAAAACGGAAATTTTCAAGCCTAGGATATTCGGTTTTCAGGTACATGACCATGGTAAACTCAACAGGTGGCGTTATCTGCAAAAGCAAAAAGTGGTCACTAGTTTGATGGCAAAAGATGTCAAGATAGGTAAAGAAGACCCAGGGGGGTTCAACGATGAGTCGGACAAAGAAGATTTGACCAACTCTACCGAGGCTTGATAAAGTGCTCAAAATGTAGTCCAGGATTTATATATCGACATTCAGGTCGTCATCGCATCTTACAGTAATTGAAAGAAAAATATCTGAAGGCGAGCTTAATTGTACGAAGCGTGTGGGACCAGCCGTTTCCTCGACGAAGTGCTCTTGGTGAATTCTTATTGGGTCCACAAGCTGCACTGCCGAAAAATAAGGGCGCGGCATTACCAGTTGATCTCTTCTTTTTCGGCACTGGCTGAAGAGTCTAAGAAATCTCTTGGTGGTTCTTTCAGTTATTAATTTCTATTTCTATACATCTATTCGTTTTCAGCCAGGAACTTTTCGCAGTCCAACGCAGCCATACAGCCAGTACCAGCAGACGTAATTGCCTGTCTATATCTCTTATCTTGAACATCACCAGCTGCAAATACACCTTCCACGGAAGTGCAAGCGCTTCCAGGGATGGTCTTTATGTAGCCATCCTCGTCCGTATCCAATTGATCAGCAAAAACCTGGGTAGCAGGGTTGTGTCCAATAGCATAGAACAGACCATTGACTGGTAGATCTTTGATCTCTCCGCTAACAACGTTTTTGATGGAGAGGGCATTCAAAAGTTTTCCGTTACCCTTAGCTTCAACAGAGACAGTGTTGTAAACAACCTCGAGTTTTGGGTTCTTCTCGACACGTCTTTGCATGATGGTAGAAGCACGCAAGTAGTCCTTTCTGACAATCATGTACACTTTAGAGCCGTATTTGGTGAGGAACAAAGCTTCTTCACAAGCAGAGTCACCACCACCAACAACTGCGAGAGGCTTTTCGCGAAAGATTGGAACTGCACCATCACAAACGGCACAAGCAGAGATTCCCTGTTGCCAGTAGGTGTCTTCACCTGGAAGATGCAATCTCTTGGCAGAGGCACCAGTTGCAAGGACTACGGCATCAGCGGTGATTGGCTCTTCATCTTCGCAAAATTCACGCCATAGTTTGAATGGACGTTTGGAGAAATCAACTTTTGAAATAGTTTCCGTAATGATGTCAGTTCCAAACCTTTCGCTTTGCTTGCGCATTTGATCCATCAAAGTGGTTCCGTTGATTCCCTCAGGAAACCCAGGAAAGTTTTCCACATCGGTAGTGGTTGTCAGTTGACCACCCGCGGCAATGCCGTTGGCCAGCATGCCTTCGTAAAGCGTTGGCTTGATTTCGGCGCGCGCAAGATAAATGGCGGCGGTGTGAGCGGCTGGGCCTGACCCGATAATTGCAACCTTGTTGTGAACCATTCTTGTAAAAATATGCGTTATGTGTAAGTTTATCAACCGTTTTACCATAAAAAGCGATATCGCACCACTATATATAATTTTTTCCGCCGTTACTAATGCAGGTCCAGACGCGCGCGCGCTTATGTAAGGATCTTGACCAACGGCCCAGATTCTGAAAATATTAGTGAGCACGTAAGTTCGGTCAACGTGATTGGCACCCAATCCGAAAGCTCACTGCCTGAAAGGACCTTCACCATGATAGACACGCTGTATGTCTTCTCGTTATCGCACATCAGATGTCATACGGTGCGCTCTTTTTGAGATCTATAGATCCCTAAACATCTCAGTGGGGTAGTAGAAGCATTTTCAGCAGAAAACTGGTCTACTGTATCTGTCATTCTCTGCCATATTTATTGTGTCTACCAAAACATGTAAAGTCTGTAGCTGCAGTCTTTAGCTATTTAATGAGAAAAACACCGCTCGATCTTTGAAAGATAGACCTGGTCAAACAGCTGTTCTTGGTAAATTTCACTTTCCCCTATGCACATCGATAATGCCTTATCCGTGGCAGCTACGGAAGTGACTCAACTGGTAACCAATAAATAATCCTTTTTTGAGACGAGACAAAATAAGATGTCTTACAATATTTGAGTGAGGGTCACAGCACATCCTGCTTGAAGCTTTTCATGTCGCAATGCGGATACACGAATGAGGTAAAGCTTTTTATTGTGAAATACTTTGACCTCGGTGAATCACGGTGAGCTGAGAACCCACAATCATACGTGTAGAATCACCTATTCGCCGCGATGCTTTTGAAATGCGTCTCGCACCTTAGAGTGCTCCGTTGGCGAGCACAGTTCTCGAATATGATTTGAATCTGATTGCGTTGAGAGGCCGATCGTTATGACCATAAATCACTAATAGTGTGACATGCTCTAAGATTTGATTGCCGAGTACCAAAGATTCCGATTCGAACTCACTCTCATTGAGGGCGCAAGCAGTACAAATATTAAAGACGAGGTGGTCAAATCACTGTCATCGTTTGCAATTGTTCTGCAGCTAGAGTGCTTACTCTTAGTGGGCCAGAACTAGTGTGCGGGAGCAAACACCAACTCCTCAAATGATGCGAATGCCCCTGGTGAGAAACTTCGATCCAGATTTTACCCCATTTGCTACTTCGAGTCAGACACAATCAGCTCTCCAAGATGAATGACTTTAAAATATCCGTATTGCTCAAATGAGGATTGAGGAAAATACTATTCAGAAACCAGTCAAGCCCCTTGCGCCGTTTGTTCAGAAACTCGGCGTTAAAATTTCGAAGCACACTCTTTTCTGGTAAAGATGGCACATCAACGCTATGCTCAGGATATTGTTTCAACAATAGGTGGTGCAATGTTTCAAACTCGCTAAACCTTTTTCGAAGAATGAAACTAGCACCGTTGTTTGTCTCCACTTTGATTAACCAGATAACATAGTTACTACCCTTGAAGAATGGTTCTCTCTGAAGTCGCGTATTCAATCCGTTAGAGATTATCGTATACGAAATGACGGAGCAGCTTCTGCACCACATCCTGTCTATGCTGCTTTCATTATTGACGAGCTGAATAGGGAGTGCCTCATTGCCCTTAGAAGGCATTCTTATACGCGTGGTGTAAAGATGAGCCAAATGAATGGGGGGCATATTTATGGATTTTGGAGAAGAGCATATTTGAGCTGGAGATCTTTAAAAGGCGTTCCCTTCAGGAAAAGCTTCTTCATTGGTGAGTCAATTGATTCAGTATGGTGATAACTTTAAAGGACATGATCTTTCGGGCAATACGTACTGGGAGTTTAAAACCAGCAGAAGTGATAATGCGCTGCGAAGGATTGTTCAGCCATTCACAAAGCCAAAGTTCCTCGTTGATTATTATGAAACAGTTCCAGTTCAATGGCTTCAGTGGCTTCGGTTCACGAGAGCAGACCCTCCTACAATTTCAGACCTTTTGCAAGATGAGGAAAGGCAACGGGTTCTAAAACAAAAAGTTTCACAATTGGAGCACGCTAGGAACAAGGATGAGCATTTATCTTGAAATCGCTGTCCTCTGAAAAGTTGTATAGCAGACTAATTTATTTATCTCTCGCACGCACTCATCGAACTAGACCCGACCTTCCTTCTGGATGTCTGATTGTAGTCTCCTTTCGACCATCTTGACCAGCTGATCGCTATAGTGGGAAAGCAGTTCCACCTGCTTGTTATCAATCAAATCCTCGTCCAAATGATGCGCAGCTTTACGCATCTCCAACAGAAGCGTCTCTTTCTCCTTCGCGGTTATGTCCTGTGCTTTCTGCAACAGTTGTAATTGCTGAATAAGATTATCACAGCTGAACTTTCCTGAAGTCAGCTTTGTTCTTCCTGTTAACTCTGAAGATTTGCGCATCACTGTTCGGTGACTCAGAGGGGATGAGTTTGGAGAAGCCCTAGTGTCGTTAAAAAGCGATGTGCGCTGCTTCAGTGGGGTAATTCTTTCCTTCATCTTGGATGGAGACGTGTCTAAATTGGCTCTGCCGTTTTTGATAGGCGAGATTATCCTCATTTGGGAGGGAGTAAATTTCCTAACAGGTTGTTCTACCATCACTGACTCGCTAACCACACGCTCTGTCATCACTGGATGGTCCTTCATCTTCCACTTGAAGAGACAACCATCATATCCTAGTGAATAAATCGCGCCTTCCCCGATTACCTCTACTCCGACTATGGACTCTGCGTGTCCCCACCCTGTGGCCAAAAGCTGACATTTTGTGATACTCCACACCTGTATGCTTTTGTCGCCACAAGCAGCAATAAGCTTATCGTCCAAGATGACAAGATGATCGACAGAAACTGCGTCTTGCTGGTCTGTCTTGAACCTGAACGTACTGACCAGTGGAAATGATGAGTCGTTTTGATGAACTAGCACCTCTTTGTTTGTAGTTGTGACAATCATGTACTTCTGGCTGATGTCGAATGTTATCGGCGTACTCTTAAGGGAAATCATCTTTTCCAGTGAGAGTACAGCATTACCTTTGCTCACCTCTAACGTGTGTACTGATATGCTTCTATCAGCTGAGCAAACATAGATTTTTCCTTGCATGACAATCACTCTTATCAAGGCCCCTTTATGTATACCAATCGTTTGGAGAATATTCCAGGCACCAGTATTGGTCTTTTGAAGCACTTGAACCATGCGGTCGCGACCAATGGTGACTAAAAAGTGCATGTCACTCTTCTCAAAGAAAATAACATCCAAGATGCTGGAAGTATGCAGTTTGATCCTTTTTCGAGTGCTTAGTGTGCCATCTCCTCGTATATTACATATCACTAAAGCGCCTTGATTGTCTCCTAAAAATGCTTCGTCTTCGCTAAAATCGAAACAAGAAAACAATTGTTCAGAATTTTGGGGTAATGAACTCTCAAACCAAGTAATGGGTTCGATGCTGTCACCAATCACCTCCTGAATATATCCACTTTGAGACAAGAGAAGCATTTTACCGCTAAAAGTCTTCTTGATTCGCGCTACATCACCGGAGATGCCTGTCATTAGTCGTGGCGAGTTGAGCAGATTCTTATCAAGGGAATATATTTGCTTGCATGCAGTCAGTGCCGCCACCGAATCCGCTAAAAGATTCGCAGTGACCATGGAAGTCTCAAATGACGAGGGCACACATCTTTCGAAGCACGCATCAGGACTCTGGAGGAAAGAGTCCAGCGATGTGTTTCCTAGTTTATCTCCAATCAACAACAAGTTCTCACCCTCCACCAAAACGGAGCACAACGCAAATGGAGCCGTTGCTATGTACTGCAATACCAAGTCACCCTGAAGATCTAGTAAAAATAAATCATTGGCTTCCGTGAGAGCCAGTAAACGATTACAATCCAAAACTCTTCCTTCATTGAAGATTGAGTTTACATATTGTTTCATGATAGCGTTGCGACTTTTCAAAGATGCGGTCTTCCCTTCTATAAAAGTCTCTTTATCAAATTTCCAAAGCTTGATGCTTCGCTGTCCCAGAGCAATGACATGGTTCTCGTGCCACAAAAGATCGTTCATGGTGGTGATACACTTTGCACTTCCCAGAAGCCGGTTCCGTTGACCTAGTCTGAGATCCCAGACGTATAGAAAACCATCATTAGCCGAGCCTAGAGAACAAAGCTTAGAAGAGTCTGGCGAAAAACAAAGATGGGAAACGCCAAAAGTATGCTCTTCTATAATATAAATTGGACCTGCTGAAGAATTCGGTGCCAGTGAGTAGATTAATATTCTAGGGCGGTACCCAATCTCACCCATAGCGAATAGGTGCTTGTCGGGTGAGATGGCAAGGCATACAACATTTCTCATTTTGTTTCTGAGTTTTGACGGAGAGTTTGCACACTGGTTTGAGGGATCGGCCCTGAGAATTACCTCGGGACTGTTGTCTTTTGGAAACCCAAAAACATCTTTAGAGGGCTGGTCAGCAAGATTCATAGCTTCAAATCTTTTCAAATAATCATCAGCTTCATTTCGATGAGCTTCGGTTTGGTTAGCACAGAAGAACCTTCGTTTTACGATTGATGTTCTGTCAATCTCACACACAAGAGCTCCACCGCTGGCGATATAAGCCAGTATGTTATCTTTGCCGTAGATTCCTGGCTTTGCTGCTGATGTTGTCCCGTGTATCTGATCAATTTCCAATCTCATCGCTTCCTTAAACAAATTGGTGTGGTCGAGAGTCGAACACACGCCGAGGAAACAAAATGAGGAGCTACGCATCTCATATCAGCCTCAAACGCGTAGACAGAATGAATGCCTAAACGTACAATATGATCCAAAAGAGAATCTAAAAATCAAGTCGCCTTGAAATGCGTTCATAATATTAAGATCGAAAATTATAATGCCATTCGTTAATTTCTAGGCAAAAGCTCATATGCGGGAGAGCTAATAGCCTCATTATCTCGAGAGAAAACCTTTTTGACTCTTTGCACCCAGGCTGTAAGCAAACCTCTTCCCTTGCCAACAGCAAATCCCTGAGACTCTAAATCAAAAGCTTCGTCAACTCCAGAGCCCCCTTTTAGCTCAACGGGCTTCCACTTCTTGAGCATCAGTGAGCTCAACACTACACTGACAGAACTCATCGCCATAGCACCACTTGCAATCATAGGATGAATCACCAACCCGAGTGGAACAAAAAAACCCATGGCAATTGGAACCATCACCAGGTTATATACAATGGCCCAGAAAAAGTTCTGCTTGATTCTTCGGAAAGTCTTGGTGGAGATTGACAGTGCAGATGCAACACCTGATACTTCGACCTGAGAGCTTGCACGCTCACCAAAATTGTTGAGTAAAACAATGTCAGCCGCTTCGATCGCAATGTCTGTTCCAGACGATATTGCAATGCCCAAGTTGCTTTTCACTAGCGCAGGAGCGTCATTAATACCGTCTCCGATAAAGGCCACCCTGTAATTTGAATCTTGAAGTCTTGCAACAAACTTACACTTGCCCTCAGGATCAGTGGCAGCGTAAACGTCTTCCTCGTTTATTGACACCTGTTTTGCTACGCGTAATGCGGCCGCATGATCATCGCCTGTCACCATTGCAATCTTGTAACCTTGACTTTTGAGGTACTTAACTGTTGCGGCTGCATCATCCTTCACGTCATCTGAGAGCTCAATGTATCCCATATATCGATCATTGATGGAAAAGTGAGACAAAGTAATTTCTCGTTGTGCCGTGTTACTGAAGAGCCGTTCCAACTCTTCGGGATTGCTCAACGCTGCTCCAAAAAGTTTAGATCTACCAACCTTGATGTTCAGTAAATGTCCTTGGTAGGTAAGACTCGATACAACTCCATATCCAGGAACGGTATCAGCTGAATGAACTATTGTAGCACCTTCACAGTGCGTCTCGTCTATCATCGAGCGAGCCTTTCTCTCAATGGCTTTGGCAGTAGGGTGATCACTATAACCTTCCAGCGTGCCTAGAATCTCCCAGATCTGCTCTTCTGTGAACAGGTCATGTTTCAAGAATTTAAAATCACCCACCTCCATAACTCCCGTGGTTAGAGTTCCAGTTTTATCGAAAACGACGTAATCAATTCTGCTAGCGCTCTCCAACACATCGCCACCTTTGATCAAGATGCCAGACGTTGCGCCCACCCCAGTGCCTACCATGATAGCAGTAGGTGCCGCAAGCCCTAAAGCACATGGACATGCTACTACCACCACAGAGATAGCTAGTTGAACAACTTTAACGTACATGAGTTTCCCTGAAGAAGGTGCAACGAAAAAGTCTGGAATGTGACTCGGATCAGCTTTAAGCAGGAAAAGCGACCAGAAAGAAAATGTGGAGATGGCAAGAATCATGATCGTGGGCACAAAGCGTGATCCCACAGCATCTGCAATTGACTGTATTGGTGCTTTGGTTTTTTGGGCATCTTGAACCCAACGCACAATCTGTTGCAGTTTTGTGGCACTTCCGACAACGGTCACCTTCATATATACTGTATTTGAGACATTGACAGAACCTCCAATGAGTTCCGAGCCAACTGGTTTATGAACTGTTCTCGCTTCACCAGTCAACAGGGACTCATCGACATCGGACTCCCCGAAAACGCAAATACCGTCTGTGGGGATCCTTGTACCAGCATATAAAACAACAATATCGCCCTTCTGCAGCACGTCGATAGATATCTGTTTGACAACCATTTCGGTAGTGCCTATGTTACCACCTTCCACAATTTCGCAGGTAGAAGGCGTGAGAGATAACAATTTCGAGAGCGCCGTGGAAGCCTGTCCCTTGGCCTCATTCTCCATCCACTTACCCAAGCTTACAAATATGAAAAGCATGGCTGATGTATCGAACAGCACCATGTACATGTGCTTGTCCTCTGCAAAAATAGCCATAATCATCGTCACTACCGAATAAATGTAAGCAATACTGGTGGAGACACAAATGAGCAAGTCCATTGAACCAGAACCATGAGACATCGCTTTGTAAGAATGTATGTAGAAAGGCTTTCCCAATCCGAACTGAATGTAGCTTGCCAGGATAAATTGTACAAACTGCTCGAGATAAAGACCAGGTAGCAGAGTTACATGTGTTAGCGGGTGACCCGTGATAAGCTTTGACAAGGGTGTAAGATGCTCTAGGACCATCACGGGTAATCCGAAAAACAAACACTTCAAGAAATTGCGTTTCCAGTATTGTACTTCTCTCACTTTAGAGAGCAGCTCAATTTGAGAGTGATGATCAAACGAGCTGCTTGGAACCGCATCGAATCCACAATCTTCGATGGCAGATATTATGTCGCGAATCCCCACTTTTTCCGAATCGTAAACAATAGCGGCTTCTTCGGTGGACAGGGAGACAGCTATGGACGCTACACCTTCGAGACTTGATACAACTTCCTCTACTGTATTAGAGCAACTGGTGCAAGTCATTCCAAAAATCCTCAGATCTATCTTGTCGAGACTTTCCTTGCGATTCTCATTGACGCTTAGACTTTTAACCTCGAACCCGCAGTCCTCAACAGCTTCGCATAATTGATCCTTGATCGTGGGACGTTTCTCAAAAACAATTGTGGCACATTCTGTCATCAAGGAGACATTCACTTCCTTTACCCCTGAGATAGAACGGAGCGCTTTCTCTATCGTTGAGACGCAGGCAGCACATGTCATGCCACCTATAATCAGTGTAGCTTGTTCAAGCTTATCCTCCATCTCTCAGAGGGTTTTGAGTAATAAGTGATTAATTAGATAACTCTTTTTGTGAAGGTTCTGGTAGATGCACGACGTCCGTTAAACCCGGGGGGGATAAACAACGGGGCATTAGCGCCAAGGACCTGATATATGATGCAAGGCCCTGGTATACGATCTAGAGCTGATCCAGTCAAACAGGAGAATATTGCTTCTCTCTACTACTCAATCATGATCTAATCAATAATGTATTCAATCACCCTACGCCTAATCCCAAATAATCGATGTCACGGTTGTGGTAGCTGACCCATAGCGCTCTGTGACAGTCTCTGTTGCGTGTGGTGTTGTTTGCGGTGTGGGATCCTCTTTGTAGTCACTTGCACATGTGTTGACGATCACATAAGTCGAGGTTCCGCTGGTGGTGGTCTGCGTGGCGGGAGGACACACGGTTGTCAAAAAGGTTGAGGTAACAACGGTCTCATAAACACTGCTGGTTGTATAAGTCGATGTCTCGTAGTAGTAGTCGTCCGCTGAGCTTGCGGCATAGACTATGTTGTTAGTAGGGGAAAGAACTTCAGAACACTCACCCTTGGAGGCCAAAAGCACGAAACATGAAAAGAAAAGAGAAAGCTTCATTTGGAGGTGGATTTTGCTTTTTCGAACTGGTATTGTTCGATATGTAGGCGATCCTATATATAAGGACGTGAAGGTCGCATAGCGAACCCCAAATGACAAATAGTTCCTTCTTCTGAGATGCCTTTTGGAATTACCATTTTGGGGTTTTCCAATGGAAAGCAGGATAAGCGCTTCTCTTAATGCAATGCATCCATATGCAAGAGATTTTTCAGTCTCTGACAATGCATGGAACCCCTGCACTTCTTGCAAACACGTCAAGCAGGATTATTTGAAAAGCCATAAACTATAATTTGGTGGAAAGGAGCTCGCGAGCGAACCATTTCAAGTTTAGGCTTGTATCATGTGGTTTTCCCTTTCGGTTTCCTCTAGGACAGAAGAGTCGCGGCACACTTCTCGAAATGCACGTCAAGATCCCGGTCGCATGCGTGTTAAAATATGCATCAAAGAAATCTTGTGCGCCTGCATATACGGGCGGCAGGTGGTTCCCTGTCCCTTCTTCTTTTCAGTTTGACAACCAAATAGACCTTGACGGCACTCTTATAGCCACCTTGTTATGCTTTCAAGTTGGTCTGTCTCACGCATCGAATCCGGATTGGCGTTCCTACGCAACCAATAAATCTGGCTATATGCGAGATCCTACTCACAATGTGCATATCACTTGCAGCACCTCGGCAGTAAGATGCTGTTACTTGTACTTCGAAATGAGGTGCAGCATATTTCCAGTTTGGAACATGAATGGACTGCTGATTTCCAGATATAATTAATTGACTACGTGCAACCCAAACGCCGGAAAATAACATCTTGATGCCAAATTCAGGCACCACACGCATCGCAAATATGTGGACAGCTATCGCACTTTTGATGGTGATGGTACAGTCATCCTTCGCAGCACCATCATCAGTGACCTCCTGTTTGACATGCACTACAACACCGGTTACTCAACGTACCACCACAACAACGACCTCGAACTATGAAACAACAAAAGTCGTTCATAGAACCAGAGAGAGAGTCACTTTAACCTCTTTCTGGACAGGTGATTATACAGCTACGTCAACGAAGCCTTACAAAAATACGGATAGTATACTTACCATGGTGGTTGAGGTGCCCCAATCATCTCAGACCTCGAGTTTGCTCAGCTCGAGTTCCTGTCTCTCTTGTGACACTCATACCGAGGAAAAAACCACAACCACTTCTGTGACCTCCAACTACCCTACTACTGTGGTAGTGAGAAAGACGAGACATACCCAAACCATAACTTCACCATGGTCGGGAAGTTATATCACAACATCTACCATGCCATACGGAAACACAGATAGTGTTGTCACGTTGGTGGTGCAGAGTCCCACGACAACGCAAGAAACATCCCCCGCTTCCCGTCAAGTCTCATCATCAGGGAAATCGACCTCTTCAGGCTTATTGTCTCCTTCAGGATCAGTTTTTCCTTCGAAAATCTCCTCCTCCCAAACCTGTCTGACGTGTTTAACGTCTGTCGCAACGACTACCGCAACAACCTCGTCAATCTCTAGCTTCCCCACTAGCACGACGATCAGCAAAAGTAGGGGTACGATAACCGCCACTAGTCCATGGAGTGGTTTTTATACCATGACTACCACCTTTCCTTTCGCAGGCGGCGATAGCATCGTCACCGTTTTGGTGAATACTCCCACAAGAGTTGCTTCGGCTTCTTCCATCGAAAAAGCATCACTTGCTTCTCAGAGCTCGATAAGTAAGACACAAGAGACAGCCTCCAGTGGCTCTTTTACCAGTTTTGTCTCGACCAGGAAAACACCTTCTCCAACTTCGTCTGTGTTTTCTAATCTGGCTTCAACTGCTTCGAAATCGGGCTTGTCGAGTTTATTCGAAGCTTCAAGTGTTTTAGTGAAATCAAGTACTTCTAGCGCATCGCGTGTCTCAGACCTCTCAAAAGAGTCGTCTAAAATTTCTTTGGAAACCACGTGTCTTACCTGCCAGCTTTCCAGCAAATTGACAACCACGACAACCTCAACCACTTCAAACTTTGCTACTACCACAGTTGTGAGGAAAACAAGAAGCACCGACACCATTACCATGCCATGGTCTGGTACATACGCAACCACATCTACTGTGTCTTACGCCAATACTGACAGCATAGTGACTCTGTTGGTAAAAACCCCTTCTTCCCTGCCCTCGGGATATTCCTCTCAGTTCTGGCCAAACTCGACTCTCTCATACAGCAGTAGAACCCTTTCTCCTAGGGCTTCAAGCTCGATTGATCTGCAAGCTAGCAGTGGATCTTCTGTGGTGGATGCTATCTCAAATGTTTTGCCTTCCAGCTCACAGAGATCTTCGAGTTCCGTTTCCAAATCCATTCCTGTCCCGTCCATGACCTTAGCATCATCGGAGGGTGCCAGTGGTACGAGCAAATTGCCTTCATCTTCCGTGCTGTCATCCTCAAGTGCTTGTTTGACCTGTGATGTGTCGCCAAAGACTACCTCGTTAACTAGGTCAATTACATCAAACTATGCAACGACAACTGTTGTTAGAAAGACCAGAAGCACAGACACAGTCTTCACCGCTTGGACGGGAACGTTCACTACTACGTCTACCGTGCCTTATGGCAAAACTGACAGTATAGTGACTGTTGTTGTGGAAACTCCTACTCCAACTCCGTTGCCATCTGCATCGACTAAGACTTCTTGTTTGACATGCGATGTTTCGACAGAGACAACGTCAACCACTACATCTATAACGTCGAACTATGCAACCACCAGTGTGATTAGAAAGACCAGAAGCACAGACACAGTCTCTACTCCATGGACGGGAACATTCACTACTACCTCGACCATGCCTTATGGCAAAACTGATAGCGTAGTGACTGTTGTTGTGGAGACACCTACTTCAGCTCCGTTGCCATCTGCATCGACTAAGACTTCTTGTTTGACATGTGATGTTTCGACAGAGACAACGTCAACCACTACATCTATAACGTCGAACTATGCAACCACCAGTGTGATTAAAAAGACCAGAAGCACAGACACAGTCTCTACTCCATGGACGGGAACATTCACTACTACCTCGACCATGCCTTATGGCAAAACTGATAGCGTAGTGACTGTTGTTGTGGAGACACCTACTTCAACTCCGTTGCCATCTGCATCGACTAAGACTTCTTGTTTGACATGTGATGTTTCGACAGAGACAACGTCAACCACCACATCTATAACGTCGAACTATGCAACCACCAGTGTGATAAGAAAGACCAGGAGCACGGACACAGTGACAGTTCCATGGACCGGAACATTCACTACTACCTCGACCATGCCTTATGGCAAAACTGATAGCGTAGTGACTGTTGTTGTGGAGACTCCCACTCCAACTCCGTTACCTTCTGCATCGACTACAACTTCTTGTTTGACATGTGATGTTTCGACAGCGACAACGTCAACCACGACCTCGATAACGTCTAACTATGCAACTACAACTGTTGTTAGAAAGACTAGAAGCACAGACACGGTCACTACTCAATGGACTGGAACGTTCACTACTACGTCTACCATGCCTTATGGCAAAACAGATAGTATAGTTACTGTTGTGGTGGAGACTCCTACTTCAACACTCAGAAGTTCCTCTATAGCTGCTGAATCCACCGCGGTGACAGTTCCTAGCAAGGTCTCGACGACCTCTTCTTGTTTATCTTGTGGTGTTTCCACAGAGACGACGTCAACTACGACATCGATAACATCGAACTATGCAACGACCACTGTTATTAGAAAAACCAGAAGCACAGACACAGTCACTACTCCATGGACCGGAACGTTCACTACTACTTCTACCATGCCTTATGGCAAAACAGATAGTATAGTGACTGTTGTGGTGGAGACCCCCACTTCAACTCCGTTGCCTTCCGGATCTACTACGACTTCTTGTTTGACATGTGATGTTTCGACAAAGACAACGTCAACCACGACATCGATAACGTCTAACTATGCAACCACCACTGTTATTAGAAAGACCAGAAGCACAGACACTGTGACCACTCCATGGACGGGAACATTCACTACTACTTCTACCATGCCTTATGGCAAAACTGATAGTATAGTGACTGTTGTTGTGGAGACTCCCACTCCAACTCCGTTGCCTTCTGGATCTACTACGACTTCTTGTTTAACATGTGATGTTTCGACAGAGACAACTTCAACCACGACATCGATAACGTCTAACTATGCAACGACCACCGTCATTAGAAAGACCAGAAGCACAGACACTGTGACTAATCCATGGACGGGAACATTCACTACTACGTCTACCATGCCGTATGGCAAAACTGATAGTATAGTTACTGTTGTGGTAGAGACTCCCACTCCAACTCCGTTGCCTTCTGCATCGACTACGACTTCTTGTTTGACTTGTGGTGTTTCGACAGAGACAACGTCAACCACGACATCGATAACGTCTAACTATGCAACGACCACCGTCATTAGAAAGACCAGAAGCACAAACACTGTGACTACTCCATGGACGGGAACATTCACTACTACGTCTACCATGCCGTATGGCAAAACTGATAGTATAGTTACTGTTGTGGTAGAGACTCCCACTCCAACTCCGTTGCCTTCTGGATCTACTACGACTTCGTGTTTAACATGTGATGTTTCGACAGAGACAACGTCAACCACGACATCGATAACGTCTAACTATGCAACCACCACCGTCATTAGAAAGACCAGAAGCACAGACACAGTCACTACTCAATGGACGAGAACATTCACTACTACTTCTACCATGCCTTATGGCAAAACTGATAGTATAGTGACTGTTGTTGTGGAGACTCCAGTCGCTGAAAGGCATGAATCAAGCAGAGGATCTTCTATCGTTGCAGAATCGGACAAGTTATACATCACGAGCACCACATCCAGACAACCGGAATCTTCATCAGCGGCTGTGACCACACCCGCAACTTTTGAGAGCTCACATACCAGCTTACTTCCCTCTCATGAAAGCAAGAGCTTGGTTTCTTCCACGAGGTCTTCAATGGGAGCAACATCGAGTTTTACTTCCTTTTCTTCTGAGGAATCATTTGGGTATTCCAGTCGCTTGACCCTTTCCTCGCGTCAATCATACACCCGAGGCTCCTCTGTTGCTGCAGAGCCTTCCACGTTGAGTTCCTCAACCGCAGCGACGTCTGGGACTCACATGCTTCCTCCGCCGAATCAAGTCTCATTGACATCCATAATACCTTCGGTCACATCACAGGAGTTGTCTTCTGATGCTACTGGAACAACGGTACCGCACGCATCGCACACAGCGACAATAGATTCAAGCTCGGTACACTCAACCACAACACAGACAAGCTCAGACACGATGGTAAATGTTCCTCAAAGCTTCAGCTCTGTGATTGTCAGCACAGATTCAAGTTCGGCTTTTAGCACAATCGAGCCTGTTGAGTCGTCAATGTTTACCCATTCGACTGAATCGATGACGGTCTCCGTTGTGAGCAGAGCGAGCTTACCAAGCTCGAGTGTCAGTTCCACCAAAACCGAGACTGTCTTTTCTCCGGTGGTGTCTCATATAACAAGTTCAGAGACCGCCTCGATGATAAGGACGTTGGCCTCATCGACAACAACGACAGTCCAAGCTTTCAATCCGTCAAGCACGTTATCATCCGCAACTTCTATAGTTGATGATGTTACACCTGTCACAACGGAAAGCGCTTCGACGGAAGCTCTAAATGAGACTCCAAGTAAGCATATTCTGAGTAGCACATCTACTGGAGGTGTGAAATACCACTCGAGCATTGCTCTAGGAGTAAGTTCGGAGATTAATACCTCCCACTCGATAGTATCGTCAGACGCCGCTTCAGAGAGCAAGCTGTCGAGGTCTTCAGAGGCCAGCGAGACGTTCGCAACCACTTCAGGTTTACCCACAGCTTCAGCAACCGGCACTGAAGTCTTAGCGTCTTCGGCTGTGGCTAGCAGCGGCTTGACTTTGATGGTTCCCACTCCAGCTTCTACGGCATTCGTTTCGAGCTCCACGAGTCTCTCCGGTGAGGTACAATCGACCTATATCACTGAGGGCGGAAGTGAACCTTCTGATGTGCCAGAGGGCTATGCTGGTTCTCCAACAAGCCGTTTAACGCTCAGCAGCTCAATCATTCGTGGAGGAAGCACGACTGGTATATCTGTCTCCACTTATGTGGGCGCCGCTCAGCGTCTGAACATGAGCACGTTGTTGAGCCTACTCAGTTTCATGACTGGACTTTTATATTTGATATGATTTCAGTGGATTTTGTCTATATGTTTGTTAATTCGAAGAACGTTTTTGATTATTTTTTCAAGCAGTAGTTTCTTGAGTCTCTGCCGAGGATTCTATCTGTTTTCCGTAGCAAATGCCCTTTTTCAACTCTATATACATTCCATATTCGTCGATTTCCGAGTGAAGGAGCTCCGAAATTTCGGCGATGAATATCACAAGCGACGATTCTACCGGTGACTGATTGTTGTCATTACTCACTTCGAGAGTCATCAACGAAACTATTGCAACCAGCGCCAGATCATCAAGAGATTTAAGCAAGTCACAGAAGATCCCTTTTTTCACAATAATGGGACCTCTTAGCAATATATTGACTAAAACATCAACTTGATTTTGGTACAGTGAAGCCTAAGGCTAACTGAGAGAAAATAACAGTAGGGACACAAGATCGGCACAAATGCCAAAAATGTTTCCTCTTCCGACTCGTCATCAAATGGCGTATTCTACTCAGCAGCGAGTTCTGTGGCATATCATGACAAGGGAGATGGTGCAATTTTATTACTTGATAGTTTCGGCTTTTATTCAATACCATATAGTGAGTGTGAACGATATGTTTTTAATTGACTGACTGCTTCTTACCATACTTTATTGCCTTGTGTGACCAGAGGAAGCCAGCCCAGCTTATGTAGAGTTTGAAGTGCAACAATGAAGAAAGGAATGTTGCTAGTCGCATAAGGGAGCAACTTATAAGGAAAAGAGAAGATTAAATCAGTGATTGTACAATGACAATAAGGTTACTCGGGTGACTATAATAGTAAGGAAAAAAAAAAAAAAAAAAAAAAAAAAAAAAAAATCATACAAATTTTCATGCACGGCTCAGGCAAATACATTCCAATTTCATTAGCTAGTGCTGCGTTGGGTGCTGCTCTATTACATCTCTACAATGTATTCAACAAAGATGACGTACAGCCGAAGCTTTCGACAACTAAAGAGTTTGCGTATGACGAAGAGCTGATCCGCGAACAGTTAGCCAGAAATTATGCATTTTTAGGAGATGAGGGAATGGAAAAGTTGAGAAATCAGTTTGTTGTAGTAGTCGGTGCAGGTGGAGTTGGTTCGAATGTTGTCACGGCGCTTGTAAGAAGTGGATTCACAAAGATTCGTGTTATCGATTTCGACCAGGTGACACTTTCGTCTTTGAATAGACATGCAGTTGCCACTGTGAAGGATGTGGGTGTGTCCAAGGTTGAATGCTTAAGACGCCATCTTAAGGATATTGCTCCCTGGTGTCAAATTGAGGCAGTAAATGAACTCTTTTCAGCAAAATGCGCTGCTAGACTCATTTTGGAAGGGAAGCCTGATTATGTGGTGGATTGCATAGATAATATTGATACCAAGGTGGATCTTCTCGCATACTGTCATAAGGAGGGTCTACCGGTAATATCTTCTATGGGGGCTGCTTGCAAGAGTGATAGTAGCAGGATTAACATTGGAGATATTTCTGCTACTGAGGAGGACCCATTGGCCCGTTGTGTTCGCAGGAGATTGAAAAAGATGGGGATCATCTCTAAAGTGCCCGTGGTATTTTCGAGCGAGAAACCTGATCCCAGAAAGGCTAGCTTGTTGCCTTTACCCGAGGAGGAATTTCAGCAGGGCAAAGTTGACGAATTGACAGCATTGCAGAATTTCAGGGTAAGGATTCTTCCTGTTTTGGGTACCATGCCTGCAATTTTTGGGTTGACTATAGCCACTTTCCTGATCACAGTCATCGGTGGGTATCCCGTTGAACCCATTGAAGGCAAGAATCGAACAAAGCTTTACGACTCGATTTTTCAAACCCTTGCAGGCCAGCAATCTCGTTTGGGATTCAAGGATCAGAGAATACCCGTTGCTCTAAGTGACATGAGTTATATCGTAGAGGAGATTTTTAGAGGAAAATCACCCATTTCCAACTACTCAACAAGACTCACGCTTTCGAGATGGAGACCCAATGAGGAGCTCTCTTTGCAAAACGTTGTTTTGTTGACGAAAAATGAGCAGAAAATTCACGAAGACAGGGTTCTCCTGGGAGGTGAACGCATCGAGGATGTTTACGATGCCGATACTCTGCACCGTATAGAAAAGCGATTCGAAGAAGAGCGGTGGTTTCAGCAGTTTAGATGATTTCACTTAATGAATGATGTTGCATCTAAAAAATATGTACAAACTTAAAAAAACCATGTATACCATTTCTGTTTTTTCGTTGGAGGAGTCCCAAATCTGGCTACGTCACCTGACTGAATTTTAGTACCGTTTCCAGTGAGTTTAGTTGCCTGATTCGTCAATGTAGAGGCCTGCATTCTGCCCACATTAAATCCCAAATGTCTCAAGTATTTCACAATAGAAGGAGTGATTGCTGCTGCTATTGGAAGTCTAATGAAGATTAAAGATTTGTGAAGACCATAAGCAATTGCAAACTGGGTGAGGAACTGACCCTTGGGTGAAGCAGCTTTCTCGTCTCCCGATACGTCAGATTCGTCAGACTTGGTTCCTATACCAAAGAATGCTTTTACTTTCTGCTCGTAACGACCAATTTCATCCTCTCCCATAGAATGCACAAGAAGATAGCATAGCGGCAGGTCTATAGCGCTCAACCCCAAGTAGACACCAAGGGCGCTATAACCGTACTTTTGCATAAGTGCCTTCAAACCACTGCTCTTACTTTTTGGATCAGGGTTTTGTGAGTCCTTGAGCACTCTCCGGCTGGAATGGAAAAACTGCGAGCGGATATTGCCGCTCTTAACAAACAGGCGACGGCTAAGTAATCGGATCATATGGGTGTTGGTGTAGGGATGACCGTGGGCTATCTATCTCAGTGAAAAGTGAAACCATTTTGCCTTGTATTTGGTAATCTACTTTGTCTCCTCATTTATCTAATCCAAGTTTTTCGCAACGCTATTTTTCATCTTTCACTAAAATTGTCAATCTAACCATATCTATTTTTCGTATACATCTAATCGTCCAGTTTAAAGCTTAGCTTTGTAGTCCTTGCGAGCAACTGTGCACTTGATAAGGCCATTTGGATGGGGGGATGGGTAAAAGACCTCGTTGTCATTTTCGAGACCCTTCCATGAAAAGTCCATCAAGAAGTAATGTTTGTTGGGCAATGAATACGAAACGGTCTCGATTTCTGGAACCAGCTCCAGAATCTTCTCGCTCATGTTGTACATTGTGGCTTGCACAGAAGGCGAGTTCTCCAAGGCAAAGAGATCAAGGGTAACTTTTCTAGCACCGTTGAAGGCCTGGTCGAAAAGTCCCTTTTCAGCAAGCTTTGCCACTTGGTTCAAGCCGCCAAGCTTCTTGTTGTCCCACTTCCAGGTGGCGTCAACATCTGTGGAGAGGATACGATCGGTGGTTGGCTGCAACGTGGTGTAATCGCACTTGTTGTAGCCGAAGAACATAGAGTTTGTAGATTTGAGAACAGTGAGGTCTTTCAATCCAGAGTTGATGGAGTATTCGCCCTTTCTGTTGTACAGCAACGAAACGGTTCTGAGCTCAGCTCCGTCTTTGATAAAGGAGTGGTCATGCAGTTTACCGTTCACCAAATACTTGGACCAGCGTTGCTGGGTAATGTAAACATCAACGTCAGAGACCCAAGAGTACTTTTCAATAAAGTGTTGTCCCAAGTGAGCAGCAAATCTTTCGATTGGAAAGACTTCGGTTTTCTTGGCCTCCACCAAAATGGTGTTCTTGACGGTATCGGTTGGAACCACTGGCGAGTTGTCAGCTTTGGTGTAGGAAACGTCAAAGTCTCCTTTCAAGAGAACTCTGACGGTGGCTTCTAAAACGTCATGTTTCTTTGGGTTTTTGGAATCTTTCTTCACCTTGAGGAATTTGACGTTGTCTTTTCCGTAACTCGAAGCAGCTAGAATAGTAGGGGACATTGTGTGGTTGTTTTTGTTTTTTTGATATGGTTGATGTGATAACCTGTGGTATAAATAGTGCGGAGCCGTTGACAGGTACAGATTACATGCACGGAGATCTCCGCGGCTACGCAACCGACCGAGAACGGTCAAATCTTGGAACTGGAAAATGGGCATCTGGAACCGCGACTGACTGATTGAGACTGCAGCCTCTATTTTCTTGGATAACCAACAAACTGATCGTTATTACTTCATATCTAGAGAAATCAGAAAATTATATGCACAACCGGGTCTCCGATCGCGTCGGCGTACTCCTTTACAAAAAAAAAATCAGACGATTTTCCTCATACACAATTTCAGAACGGAGGAGCCCGGCAGGATTAGTTTCCAATCAACGGAACTGAAGGAGGATGAGGAAGATACAAATTGAATAATGTTCTCTTCCCGTGGTCACGTGACGGGATGGAAAAAAAAAGATTCAATGAATGTTTCAACGAAAAGTGTCACATATGGAGTATAAGGCGCATTTTTTCACAAGAAGTCAACGAGTTGTATTTCTAGGACGGCGACGTCTTTTTGCATCAAGAGTCAAGGCATCTCAGCCTGCCACTTCTAAGGCTCAGCAATGGCTCTTGCAGGATGAGCAGAAGAGGACCACAAGAAGGAATCAGGAGGATCTCAATAAGCTCACGAATCTGAAAAGCTTCTCTAAAGGATTGTCGAGAAAATCGAACAAGGAGATTCAAAAACTGCAAGACATGGAGAAAGAGCTTGAGATTGTCTCACATGATTCATTGATAGAAGATGATGTATCCGGCATTATGAATGAGCTCAACCTGAATATGCTAGAGGGTGATCACATCAAGTCTCCGGAGATTCGTGGTCCAGAGAGCCAAAGTGGCTTGCCACAACAAGATCTTGATCTCTTTGCATTTCCAGCTACATCCATCAAGTTACCGTCAGATTTGCTTGAAAGAATAGGAACTGCTGTGATACACATCAAGGATGACTCTCAGCAGTGTTGGCGTCCCGTGATTGATGATCTGTACTACAACAAGAAAGGTTTGACGGGCTTGACCCAGTACGATGCCACGCGTCTGATACAAAGTATACCGAATGATCAAAAACAAGAAAACATTGCGTTGATTCATGAAATGATTCATGATGCAAGCATCGTTATGGATCGATACCTATATGATTTGGTCATGAGCTCATACTCAGACGATCCTAGGTACACTCCAGTAGTGGAAGCCTTTTATGAGCAAATGAAGCAAGATGGATGGAAACCAAGTGTTCATACTTTTGGGTCCCTTGTCAAATCGTTTTCGAAAAGTGGTGATTTATCAAAAGTGCAACACGTTGTCAAAGAAATGCAGACCAACGATATTCGTCCCAATCATATAATCTACACCTCGATCTTGCAAGCCTGTATTAAAGCCAAATCATTTGCTCAATCAGATTCTGTTTTCGATTTGATGAAATTCGTCTCGATGTCGACAAAGCCGGACAGCAAAACTTATTCGTCCATCATCATCAACCATGTCTTGCAAAATAATATAGAAAGAGGGCTAGATCTTTATGACGAGATGCAAAGCGACAGCCATGGCTCGATAATACCTGAAGGGCCCGCACTTCTCGCCCTCGCACGAGGCTGCTCCATGCGAAAGGAGCTGGCTATGAGGGGTTGGGATTTCATCTTTGAATACTACGACAGACAATATCCAGTGGATGCCACATTGATGGAAACGATGCTTTATATGGCTTCTCGTAATGGAGATGTCAACTTTGCTAGAAGTCTTTACGTCACGCTTGCAGAAACGAAATATCGAAATACCTCGACCTCATCTTCTCCATCACTGGACACCGGACCCATTGTATTCAACTCATTGTTGAGGTCTTACTCCAAAGCGAACTTGGCGTCATCTCCAGTTCCCTTTTTTCATGATAAAGCATCGGTGATCAGAAAGAGAACCATCGAATTATTCAATTCCAGCTTCCATCCGCTCGCACCACCTCTTTTGCCCAAGAACGAACTCAACGCGACAAGTGAAATTTTGGCAGAGGCGAAAGCTCTCTGGGCCTACAATGTTTTGCACTTCAGAACAAACATCACTCGTGAAAACTTGAATTCCTTTCTTCTATTGTTCGCCACAAGGGGTAAAAGTATGCAGGGCTTTATCGAATTGTGGGAGCAGACTACATTCAGTGTTGTGGAGCATCCTCAAGGCTCGATGCATGTTGAGAACCCTGTAAATAGTTCCATTGAAGCAGAACAAAACACAAACAACGTTCTCATGGAACAGGTTTTCAGCAAAATCAAGTTCCCTCGTACGCATGAATTGTACAATGTTGCTATTATCTCAGCCATAGAGTTTGCTGATATAGCCTTTGCGCAAAAGATCTGGGTAGAACGAGGAAGTTATCGAAAATGTGCCGAGTTCAAAAGTCTCAGCCCAGAAGTCAAAAAATCCAAGGACTTTCAGTTCGCTCGATACATGATAGCCGTATTTTCGAGGACGGGGCTTCTAGAAGACGCCGCTAACCTTGTGCGCTCCACCGAATCACAGTTCAACTGGGAATGGAAGCACCTGAGAGGTCTTTTTAGGAAAGCGGAACAAATTGGAGACGAGCCGACGAAGAGGGCGATAAAACATGCCATTTCTCGATCGTAGTCCTATCCAGGAGGTGTTGGAGAGTTATGTAACTCCATGTTCATTCTTGTTAATAAATTACTGCATCAATTTTCAATTGAATCAAGGTTATAGAAGACCGGAAATTGACTTCTTAATTCAAAAAGGGTTGTATGCTTGCAAGTATGCTAGAAAGGGAAAACAAAAAGCAAAAAATGGTCCTAACCGGGAATCGAACCCGGGACCTCTTCCTCCCTAAGAAAGAATCATACCTCTAGACCATCAGGACTCATACTGTGGCCCAGCCTCACGCATCTTTATATACTGGTAGTGTTGGAAGACGTTTCCCACCAAAAAAAAAAAAAAAACAATAATCACAAGCAGTGCAGATGTGAGCCTCGCTGCTGAGTCCCGTACAAGGATCTGCTACAGCGGCCTAGCTTGAGTAAACGCAATCTCTTTGTCGTCAACAAGCCTAATTGTCTAAAGACTCTTTGGGGTGGTACGTGGAGAAAAATCTTTTTCCTTTCAAGTGAATGCTGTCGATCAGGTCAACTGCAAAAATACCTCATCATTCGTCGAGCACAATTTAAACAAAGTTCGTGAGTTTTATTAAAGATAGTGAATTTATTCAATAAAGGACAGATTTAGTGGGATTTTTAATGAGTAATGAGATTCATTCATAAAAGGACACAAACCATCTTTTCTTTTTTTTTTTTTTTTTTT
>JAJLWQ010000003.1:72356-137995 GCA_030570875.1 Citeromyces matritensis
GAAGTAGGTATTCTTGACTTTCATCAAATCGTTAGAGAAGCTGTTCTTCTCGATCCCTAGGAATTGGTGAACCGAAAAGACTCTAACCCAGAAGAACACTCACTCGTATCTCGAAAAAAATTCAGATGCCATTTAACGGTAGTGCACACTGCTGAGAGGCATGTTCATTTCAGTACACTTATATAATTGCGACGATGCGAAGCAAGGCGTTGTTTAGGAAGGTGCATATTCGTGCATGGATTTGCGCGCCTGGGCCTGCTGCAAAATCTCTATTCACAGAGCTCTTACTTTTTCAAGTACTAAAACTTTATAACTGTGGAGTAAACACATGAATTCTTCACGCACACGCCGGGCTTGAGAGTTTACCAAATCAATCTTTGTATCAGGCCACATCATTTCGGGAAAAGATTTGTTTTCTATTTTTAAACATAGCCCTTCCCACATCCTTCGTTTAAAGAGGTCGATCGTTTTTAAAGTGTTTGCATCATCATACTCCAGTCAAAGAAAAAAGGCTCAAAACACAACATGGACCCGGGCAATCATGCTGGAATGGGCGATAGAGTTTATTGCAACCACAGCTCGTCGTCCTTAGTCCCTGGAGGTACATCTTCCATGGCGCCACTTTCACGATCAAGTTCATTCGTTTCCGTGAACTCAGTTTCAGATCTTCGAGCTCCAAGAGATCTCACTACAGAATCTTTGATGACCATTGAAGATAAGCTACGACCAAAACATCGAGCATCTCGTCACAGCTCCACCATTCAAAGACTGAATGAATCGCGTTCCAGCTCATTGAGAAGTCTGCAGACTAATCAAATGAGTACAAGACCCTCCTTCCGACACTCATTTTCCAGTAACAACATTCCTGAGCACCGAACCACGCTCGCTTCCACTTGCCAGCCATCGCGAGATCCGAAAGGTGAGTACCTATTCCCAAACGGAGAGGTTTTCCGTCCTCGTCAAAAACCCAGGAATCGTTCTCACAGGCCTCACCGTACGATTTACGCCCAAAATTCAAGGTCTGCATCGGTGCCCAACCTCGAAAAGCAGATGAGGGAGGTTTCCTCCCACCCTCCGTTCACCGAGGGCTTTCCGCGCCCTTCTCATGGTTTTCGAAACTTTGGTCATCGAAGCTATCATGATCTTAAGCCGTCTTTGGATGTTGCTAACCATCCTCGGTCCAACTCATCTTCCGCCGCATCTGTAACCGCGGCCAATTCCCCGACCTCAAGTCCCTCTCCGAAAACCGAAACCCCGGCTTCCTCGATACAAAACGACGAGTCTGTTGTTTTAGAGCTAGATTTGAAAAAGTCGTTGTTGGAAGCTGAAGTTGTGAAGATGCAGGCGGTGAAAGAGGAAACGTCCAACACACCTAGGGACATTATTTCTAAAGATAAAACGAGAGACAAAACTCCTTTGATAAAAGAAAACTATGTCAATCGCAACATAGACACTCAAAGATCGAGAATTAGCGAGAAGAAGAATGTGGAGGACATTTCGAGGCCGACACCAGTCAAAAAAGGCTCTTCAGCTGCAACAGTTGTTCCGGCCACTTCTCAGCATGGTGCACACACTGAAACCACAAAACAACGTGTGGCACGACGGCCCTCGCTGATGTCTCGCGTAATCTCCAAGTTGTTTGGAAGAGATTCTGACAAAAAAAAGGAGGCCACTTCTCGCAAAAGAAGCTTTTTGAGTCTGAGGAAGAGCCGTTCCATAAAGGAGTCTTCAACACAGATCAAACAACCTCCACCAACCGCTGAACAGAATAAACCACAGAAGAAGGAGAAGTCGCCTACTGTTTACTGTAATGATGCGGAAGAAACCAAAAGCTTTGAGCAAGGCGACGAACCAGAGGCTTTGGTGGTGTCAAAAGAAGAAGCGCCCGATTCTTCCCTCAAGCTAGGTGAGGAAAAGGTGGATCTTGACCCAACTCCCGAAGAGATCCTTTATTTTTCAAAAGTGATTGAGCTAGGAGAGACTCCATTTCCAGATTTGGCGGAACCAGATCTCGGCAGTAATAGGAGACAGAAGAAAAGAGTGCAGTCACTGGAGAGGAAAAAGTCGCTAAACAGAAATGCTTCGCTGACATCAACGCATTCTTCAGTCAAGACTAGCAAAACCACTGGCACCTCTTCTAGCGTGAATAGCTTTGATCTTGAGGAACACATTCACGATCTGCATCGGTATTTCAGGAGAGGCCCATCATCCAACGACGAAAGTTGCTTGAGCAATGTTGAAATCATAACTTCAAATGAGATCAAAAGCCCCTGTTCATGCTCCACGCCAATTACTCCCTGTTTGAGGACAAGTGATTTCATGACAAGCAGGAACTCATCTTATTCTAGCATCTTCAAGGCCGACTCCAAAACTAGTATAAATAGCGACTCATCGTCATACCGCCAACCCCAGGCAGATGAGCCAAAGAAAGTTTCTTTCTCAAACAAACTTTATCTCAACAGAGCACTGTCACCCAGCAGTTATGACCGATTCAACTGCGTGCTAAAAGAGCAGTACCACATTCTTTCAAACACGCCGAATCTCATACAGGATATAAGAAGTGAGCTCAACAATTTCAAGTCTTCCATGGAGGTGCACGAGTCTTCACGGCAGTACACCCACTATTTTAACGCATGAGTGAAGCTGCATACATCAACAATTCATCATTACAATCAATTCTTTTTTCATCGTAGTTTTTTCGTTTACTGTATGGCAGAAGAGGAAATATGTAGGCAGATCGTGTCAAACAGCTTTTTCCAGCTGTAGCCGTTCCATTTCCGGCATCTGTATAGTTCAAGTGCTCACAAAGCACTTGCCTAGCTTCACTACCCTTACACAAAGTTCTTCTCCCTTCCGAGGACTTGAAGTGAACCAAATTAGGTTGTTAGTGAAACTCAAATTATATTACTGTCCGTATATAAAGTTGTGCTTGTCGCAACGTTTTAACTTCCCCTGTAAGTTGTGTATCCGTGATTACTCAGAAGAAGTGGTATGTGGTAATGCTTATCTGGCGGATTACCAATCACAAAGTGAATATCAACAAAAGGAAAGAAAGACACCTGTTCCCTTTCTTGGAAGTATTTCGATGTATGAAATCTGATCTTATAGATGCCTGGCTTAAGAGTCCATCCGGCAGAAGAAATCCCAATTTTCTCCTTAGTGACTTCATCTAGACTGGCGTCCACAGACCACTGCGGAACCCTACCGTCTTGATTGGTTTTGGCCAAAGCAAACGGTTTCAGAGGGTCAGATGGGATGACTTGGTCATCTTCCATTTGGGCCTTCTCGGAAAGGTGGTAAATGGCGCAAGTGACATTTTGAGCAGGTTTTCCGATTGTTACATCAAGTACATGACATGTGATTGGAGGGGGAGACATTGGTAAATGTTGACGTGATTCTGGTCTTTCGGAGAAGGCCGAATAGATATCCTTACATCACGAATGCAAGATGGGATGAGTGATGATTTGATTATTTTGAACGGAGTTCAGTTTACACGTCAAACTCTGGCTCCCGGTAAACCTCATATCTCACATATTCAGAATGGTGTCGAATTTTTTATGCCTGAGGTGTTCCATTTGGCACCCACTTTACAGTCACCCGTACCCTTGTGCATAAAGGATTACTTAGAGAGCAAATCGCCTGTCGATGTGTATTTTTCAAAGGGAGTAAAGCTGGCCATGGATTGTGTATTCATGATCAAAAACTACCCAATCCGTTTTGTCAGGCTCACCGTCCGTATCCTATATGAAGATAAGAAGGAGTTTGAAGATCCCGAAAAGGAAGATTTTTACCTTCTGTATGTCGATGACGGTTCTTGTGCGTATGACGCATCTCTTTCTGTAAAAGTGTTTGAGTCAGAATATTGTCGAGCTGGGTTGAGCTTCAATAGTAATGGCAATAAAATTGTTACCATTATAGGACGCTCGAATCATCAGTCTTTGAGCAGATCCTCCAAGAGATGTATTATAGCAGATTCGGTTGAAATTTACTGTCAAAAAGGCGACTTGGTCAAGCATATCCACCGTTGGAGCGAGATATTGCATTACAGGACTTATCTGCTGTCGACACCTTGGGTCATTGAAGATTCCTGTTTCGCCAATATGAGACATGGAAGCATGAGACTATTACAAGAGGAAACAGAGGAACCGGAAAAAGATGATGAAATCATCATCGTTGACAGCGTAGTACTGAATAAAGAGAAATGGAAGAAAGGAGAAAAGGTTCAAGCATTCGAAAGGTCTCAAGAGGAAGAATTGATAGACTTGACTAAAGAAGAATTAAGCAAAGTAAAACCATCACCAGAAAGTATCCCGCAGCCGGTGAGTTTCGAGCATGACAACTTTGTTCGCATCACTAGCCGCTCCAAGTATACGATCGAGCTGCTCAAATTTCTTCTTCTTCGTGATCATTCTATCGTCAAGTGTGCCCTTTTTCTTCAGGATTCCTATCTTGTTCGTATTCTCAGAGACATTGCTGTAGGTGAAGTGTTCAATAGAGGACTATCGAGCAGTTATCCGTTGTCTAAGACTTTTGAAGAATATATCGAAGAGTCCAAGGAGACCATAATTGGGGACACCAAATTAAAGCTCGCTCAGCAGGGTCTCGTGACATTTTTCAATGAAAGCTGCAACACAAAGAAATTGAGGCATCTCGTCACCTCAGCTCGAAAGTCATTGGAGGCTGTGAAGAAAGCTTCAGAAACCACAAGTAACAAACCAGTAGAAAGCGGTCCCAAACAGTTCAACTCTGCAATATTTCTAAAAAGGTACAGCTCGTTACACGCTTCGAGCATGCCTTTAAGTGTTTTGAATGAACTCATAGCTTGGGTTTTGGAAAACTTGGAGAATGACAATTTGGAACCAGATCATTGCTGGCAATTTTACAGGGAAAGGAGCGAGTGGGTTTTTGCTCGCATTTCCTGAGATGAGATGGGCTGCAGGTTTTTTTTTTTTTTTTTTTTTTTTTTTTTTTTTTTGCCTTTTGCCCTCTATCACATAATGAACCTCTTTGAAGTTGATGGCTGGAACTTGAAGAGTAGTAAGATAGCATTCGACTCGAACGAGAAGAAAAAGGCGCCCAAGAAAAAGAGAAAGCCAAAGGCAAAGAGGGATGTCGTTCAAGAGGAAAAGGTGGTAGAAGAGTCGCCTGAGATGGAGAATGAGGTAGAAGAAGATGACGCCAATGACAAACAGGTTCAGAAAGTAAAGAAAGGTAATGAGGAGAAGTCCAAGACTGAAAAGAGTAACACACCTGAATCTCAAACCAAATTGACTCCTCTACAGCGTAAAATGATGGAAAAGCTTTCAGGTTCTCGTTTCCGTTGGATTAACGAAAAGCTGTATACCATGTCTTCTGAAGATGCCCTTAAACTTTTTGAAGAGCAACCGTCGCTTTTTGAGGATTACCACAATGGGTTTAGGTCTCAGGTCCAAGGATGGCCAGAGAACCCGGTTGATGTTTTGGTGAGTCAAATCAAATCAAGATCCGAAAGACCCGTAAACGCCCCTGGAGGATTGCCCGGATTGCAAACTAAGCAAGTGGTGATTGCTGATATGGGATGCGGTGAAGCACAATTGGCGTCCGATGTTGAAAAATTCCTCAGCACAAGAAACTCTGCAAAGAGGCAGAAAAAGGTTAAGCGTAACGCTGGCGGGCACAGATTGGATATTAAAGTACACAGTTTTGATTTACAAAAGGCGAACGACAACGTCACTGTGGCAGACGTGAGAAATGTTCCTTTGGAAGATGAGTCGTGTTCCGTTGTCATTTTCTGTCTGGCACTTATGGGTACCAATTTTTTGGACTTTATCAACGAGGCGTACAGGCTGCTGTGCCCAAGAGGAGAATTGTGGATTGCTGAAATAAAGTCTCGTCTCAACGAGAACGAAGGAACAGAGTTTGTCAAAGTGCTCAAGCTTTGCGGATTTCTTCATAAAAGTACTGACAGCTCTAACAAGATGTTCACCAGATTTGAGTTCCAGAAACCGTCTCAGGATATAATCAAAGAGAGAAATGCTCGGTTCGAAAGAAGAAATAAAACAGAAGAGATTGAAAAAGAAAAGGAGGAGCTGGAAAAGAAACGTGACCAAATCGCTGAGGGCAAATGGCTTCTGAAGCCGTGTATTTATAAGAGAAGATAGATTGATGATTGCACGACTTTTTAATCGAATCTATGAGTAGAAAACGGGCATACTCAGAAAGCCCTTTTCACTTGCATGCTGACTCTGTTACACAGGTAGTTGCGGCTCATGCTCCGAAGCATGATGTGAGTACTAAAGTTTATCGACGTGCGCTAATTTTTTAAGAATCTGCCAGAGCTCATTGAAGAAAATGAGTGGGATCTGCCCTCGCCCAAGGGACATATAATGAGACGACACAGTTACCCGTTTCTACGTGCAGAAGTGCTCGACTTCTGGAAGGAGTATACGGAGGAATTGACTGGCGAGAGTGTGGGTAATCTGGATAATGAGATCGATCTCTACGAGTATCACGACGACGCTGCTCTCCAGTACTGCGAAAGATTATCAGAGATATCGCAGCAGCACGACCAGTTTATACTTTCAGCTCAGGAGCTGGTTAGAGAGTATGAAGGGCTGTTACTTCAGAATGGAGAAATCGAGAGTGAGACTGCAACCTTCAGGAAACAATCAGAGATTCCAGCGTTAAAAGTCTCCAGACTCTCGTCTAAATCTAAAGCTCTTGATGAGTACCTGTGTCATTTTGACAACCTTGAAAGAATTGTGCACGCGCTCAATACATCGGCTAGTTCCAACTTGGCAGCATCGTCGAAATTCAAAGAAGAAGTTTTGGTGCCGTTGGACGATTCCTTCTCCTTTGTCAATTCCCCTGATCATGACACGTTCCAGGATATTGAAATTTATAGAATAAGATTCAAGCAGTGTCTAATTAGGGCTATGGCTTTGTTGAAAGGTTACATTGTTGGACGTCTTCAACGTGTCAACACCGATATTGCCTTCCGGCTCAATGCGGAGAGCTCGAAAAGAGCAGGTAGCGTTCCCTCGGTTACGGTGGATGCTTTGATCTATAATAAATTTGACTCGGAGTGCGAGGATCTCGCTCAATCGACAAGTGAGCTGTTCAAGAAGAGTGAATCAGTTGTTGAAATCCAGCGTCTAGTGGATGACTGTCGTGCTAGCTATTTCAAAGTGAGATCATCGTTTTTGAGCGACATTATCCACGAACATTTCCAGTCTCATGGTGATGTAAGTGAAGGCTCCAGTCTGGTGAGCCAGTGCAAACAGGATATTCTGTTTTGCTTCAAAGTTTGCCAAAGAGAGCTCAAGTCTTTCAAATTGGTCTTCTGTCCTGTGCCCGAAGATACTTTTAACAACAGGAGAAACGAGGATTCCATACATCGGTGGATCACGCATGACTTGCTTCAACCGCTTTACGATCGGGTGAGAAAAATGATATTGCGGGAATCGCGTATCATCAGCCTGTGCGACTTGCTCGTATTCTTTCAGCATTTCTTTGAAAGAGACGAGCTAAACCACTCATCCGACGATGGCAGGAGAGACATTGAAACTCATACCTTCTTCGACCCTATAGTGCAAGACGCTCAGTCTAGACTCATATTTAGAGTTCAGATTTTCATCGACAAAGGCATCTATGGCTCATTCGTGAGCAATAAATTGCACATTCAGGGTCGCCGCGAGTCCAGCCAAGACGACGACATCGACCAGGTGGAAAAACCTCAGCTAGATAGAAAGATGTCTGTTGCTAGTATGAGTACAGAGCAAGAGTCTCTGATATCGGCACCTTCCATTAACATGGATGCATCCATTTCTGACATGCTCATTTTACCACCAATAAGCAAGTCTACCAAGTTGCTATCACGGATCTATCAGCTAGTGGATCAAAGGGTTTTCAATGACCTCGCAAACAATCTGGTTCTTACGATCTTGAAATGTCTCAATGACAAGCCCAATCAGGTGTCGTCTTTAAATGGGCTTTCGGCGCTAGAGACAAAGTTGTGCCTCATTGCCAACTTGGCATATCTGGAAAGTGCACTGGAACACTTTGGAGTTGACACAGCAAGTAAGGAGAACAGTGTTGAGTTCTCAGGAATATCCTCTGTTTTAAATAGGTTCAACGGGAACAGCCAAACAAGGCCTCAAGCCCGCACCAGCCGTTCACGATTTTTAGGTTCGTTTCTCGGTTCGCTTCCCAAAGTGGTCAATGAGATTGCGGACGCAAGATTGGAACTTGCGCAAGCTGTGCATACCTTGGTGGAAGACTTTGTGCAAGCCGCCTCTGACCAAATAAGCTCGCCATTGTCGGGCAAGACTGACACTATTGCTGCGATGCACGAATTCCAGAATAACATCAAGCAGGAACTCCCCAAGCTGAAGAGTACCATAGGGATATACTTGTCTAACGCGGAGTTTCTCGCAACGCTAATTGATGCAGTCCAGGAACGTTTGATACAGAACTACAACACCTGGCTTGCTTCTCAGCCGCAATCCAAAAAGAAAGACCTCATGGAGCCGGATGCTCTTTTGCGTTTCATGGTTGACGTAACGAGAAGGGCATTTGAGAGGATTGTATAGACTTTAATTTTTGAGTATATATACCGGGAAAAAACTATAAAGCATCATCCATCTTGTCAATATCATCGTCATCTATAGCATTGTACGTGTTTTGCGAGAGAAGTCTGTTGAGCTCTGTCTTTACAAAGCTCACCATATTCTGTTTCACTAAAAGGTGTGTGTCGTCGAGCTCTTCGATAACGATACCGGAATTGTCTGCGTCGATTTTCATTACCAAAGCCTTTATCGATGGATCACTTTGTTGTTAGATGTGTTTCTGCCATTTTGCTCACCATTGTACCAAAGAGCCTTGAACTGCTCTGGGCATTTTGCGTGAAATTCGCAAATCTGCCAAATAAGGAGATACATGAGTCGAACGAGTTTCAACTCCGCTGGATCCAATGACATCGAATTCAATGACTCCGAATCCGAAGGCGAGACTGAAGAGGAACAACCACCGCTGTTGAAATATTCGAGAATTCACAAATTGCCCATCAGCTCATCATCCAACGATGCAATCTCCACATGTCACTTCCACGACAAAGTGTTCATATTCGCTACACATTCTGGTGTGGTTCATATTATGAAACCTGATTTCAGTGTGTTGAGGAGCTTCAGAGCTCACAGAGCCTCTGTGCTTTCGGTACACTTTGATGGACAGTATTTTGCTACCGCTTCTATGGATGGCACTGCCGTTGTTGGCTGCTTGAGTGATGAGAATGATATCGTAGCGTTTGACTTCAAGCGACCTCTGCATTCCATTGTTCTGGATCGCGAGTACAAAACTACCCGATCTTTCATTACTGGAGGAATGGCAGGCCAGGTTATCCTTTCCAAAAGAAGCTGGTTGGGACAACGTAATGATACCATACTCGACAGTGATGCAGGTCCAATAACTGGAATTGCAAATTTTAAAAATCTAATTTTATGGACAAACGATAGTGGGATAACGTTATACGATATCGCCAGAAGAGTTACAATAACAAAAGCGGGCATCCCGGAAAATTTCCCTAGACCAGACTTGTACTGGCCAAAATTCTACTTGGAGCAGGACAGAGCGATTATAGGGTGGGGCCAATATCTTTGGGTATATAATTTGCAATTCCCAGCAGTCACAGATTTTAGTACAGGGAGTATTTTCTCCTCTTCCAGTGGTTCTCATACAAGTGTTACATTGACGGAACAGCAAGAACTGCCCGATTGCCTGATAGCTGGACTATCTGCAACTAGTGATGATATCCTTATTTTACAGTATAACGTTGAAGGTGACCAAAATGAAACCACTGTCACCGCGCCTGAACTGAAAATACTGGACTCAGCAACGCTGGATGAAAAATCTGTTGATGAGGTTGCCGTGAAAGACTACAAAAGTGCTGGTGTGAACGACTATCATTTCCACCAATTCTTTGATGCAACCGAAACACGGTGGTTTTTAATTTCGCCTAAAGACGGAATTTGTATCAAGCCTCTCAACATCAATGATAGACTGGAATGGTTCATAGAGAACGGTCTTCTCGAAAAAGCGTGGAACATCAGTGAATTTTTGCTGGATCCGCAAAAGAGATTAGAGATTGGAGTCAAGCAAGCGGAGCGTTACTTTGAACAAGATGACTACAGTACATGCGCCAGGTTTCTTTTGAAAGTGATGAGTGCGCTTGAACAGTCAGACTCAAAAGCCTTAGTCAAAGCACAATGGTCTCGCTGGATAGAAAAGTTTTTGCAAATCGGGGAGGTAGACCTTATAGCAGACGGCATTCCCACTGTATCTGATTATGATCATGATTTCAACATAGACAAGTCATTGTATGTCAAAATCCTTGACTTTTACTTCTCTCAGCATGACTACAACAGGGCGATGTCTTTGTTGGAGCGCTGGGATCTCGATTTGATCGATGTTGCTCACATTAATGAGCAAATCACACATATCATCAAGCAATCTGAACCCAAGATTGATGATGATATTCTGCAGCGAATGAGAGTACTGCAGGTCACACTAAACCTAGACTTGAACAAGCCCGAAGCCAACCTGGAACATCTTATAGCTCTAAAGGATGAAAATTTTGTGGCATACATGAGATCCCATCACCTTCTTGCGAGTCATCTTGATCTGCTGGCAAAGTTTTTCCAAATACAGCTTGGCTGTTGCGATGAGGATATCGACAGGTTTCAAGAGAAGATCGAGAACGATATTCATATACTTGTTGAATGCACAGGTGGTGAACTTCCCCCGGAGAGAATAGTGAAAGCGCTGAACGAATCAAACTTGAAGAGGGTGAGCTTTTTCTATTTAGAAAAGCTGACCTTGCACGAGCCAACACTCGTTCGCGGTTTGGAGGATGAAATGATTGAGCTTTATGCGCTCTTCAAGCGAAATGCACTACTTGAATTTTTAACTAAACGAACTAACTACGATATCGAGCGCGCCATCAAAGTTTGCGAATCTCAGAAATGTCACTCGGAACTTGTTTACCTTCTCAGTCAGGTGGGGCAGAATCAAAAAGCATTGAGACTCATAACGACGGAACTAGATGATCCGAAAATGGCAATCGAGTTTGTTAAAAGAAGCGAGGACAAAGAACTCTGGTCATGGCTAATAGATTTTGGGTGCAAGAAGCCAAATTATATCAAGGAGCTGATGCTTGAAGCCGGGCAGAACCTCAACGCGGAGCCTCAAGGCATTGACCCAGTCCTCATTTTCTCAAAGATTCCCGAGGGAACCTATATCGATGATTTGAAGGCAACGCTCATCAACATCTCAAAGGTTAATTTTGCTGATTTGTTTCTTGGACGCTTGGTGCTGGGTGTTTTCAAGAGCGAGGCGATGCATAGTTTCCTAGAATTCAAAAAGCAGACTTCAAGAGGCTACATCGTCAATCCCGGGCCTGATGATCGAAGGTTCTTGCGGGAGACCTTGATCAAATACTGCGACCCAGAGAAAGACTTGGTGAGTGTGGAAGGTATAGTGCCCATGTTTGGGGATTCGTCTCAAGCTTCAAAATTTAGACACACAGCACGTATAAGAGATGTGCTTAAGCGTAATTGAGCCATGGTCCTTCAATGATTGACAAAATAATGTTGGGAATGACTAAAGGACATTGACTCTGAGTCACAGATGTTGGTGATTTAAAATGCATACCCGTACTCTTCCAACCACTTTTGAAAATCCTTGGACTGAATTTGTTCAGCAGCATTCGATGAGAAGTTTAATGTGTTGGTAGCCTTCTTCCTGTGCTACTCAGCCCTTTCAACCCATAAAATCAAAGGTAAAGAAGAGACCCAACATACTATACATCGCATCGGCTCAAAAAGTAAAAGTTCATAAAAGATAAAACACAGGAAACAAACTGCCTCATGATGACATTATTCCCTAGCTGGTAAGTCACGGAATAGTGGAAGTCGTGCTGATAAGATTGAAGTGCTTTAATGCAAAGTCTTCATTCATAGCGAGCTATGGAAAAATCACGCTGTGTACGCACTCTATTGTAAGGTATACTCAGTCTATCTGCAGAGATATAAAACATAAACCTTTTGATTCTTGCAAGACAAAATCACCCAAACAGATTGTTCAAAGGATTGAGCCTATTCATAAACCCCTCTGAAATCGTCTGAAAAATGTTTCCTCCAGCCTTCGCCTTACTGAACTTGTCGCATTTCGTGTAAGCCATTGCATTCGTGCCTGAAAGAATCAGGGCAATGGAGACCAAGATAAGACTCAAAAATTCAAACTTGAGAATGGCAACCACTCCCAGTATAATCCACGCTACAGGAGCACCATACACCAAAAGCCAGAAAACTTTGGAATCGATAGGATTTATGTAGCGATCAGGATCTGCCGTTTCGAAAACCCACACAGATTCACCATTTTCATTGGTTTCATTCCACCACCGCAAGCCAACCAAAAGTCTCCCACTAATGTTCTTCACGTTCCAAAAATCAAAAGACAACAAGAGGACGATTACGATAAAGTCCAATATGAAATTGCTGGTAAAAAGCAGACCGAAAAGATAGGCCAAGAGAGATCCCATGCGAAGCCCTAGAAAAAAGAGAACAGCAACGGGATGAGATGATTCCGAGAGTCTTTGAAACAGACTTCGATTCTGTGCATTGACAGTCGGGCTTGCTCCCGGAACTTGTGGGCTTGACTTTGAGGTTAGTTTGAGCTGCTTTTACAACTTACCATCTATTATGATAATGAATGGTGTATGGAAGAATATTCACTATATACATTTTCCAATTTCTTTGGTCCCCTTTTGACGTTACAGGATCTAGAAATATAATAAACTAGCTCTTTTCCACTTCGATACCGAGCTCTTTGGCTTTCTCCTCCAGTCTTTTTCTTTTTTCCTCTCTCGCCTTTTTCATTCTAGCAAGCTCAGCCTGTATCTCGTATGGCTCTTTCGGAATCTTGTTTAATGTATTTGGATCGGGCCAGAATCCCGGCACGTTGAATTTCTTATCGGTATCGATACCAACGTAGTACATTATAGATATGGGTGTCAGCAAGTAGAAAGCAAACAGTGATGTTAGTTGTGGCTCTTAAACTGTACTCACCTTGCTCAGCTCAAACTGAGAGCGACTTATATTGAACTTGGGTAACTTGAAGGCCATTCGTATGTGAGTGTCTAAAATGAGTTTCTAAATTGAGTGCAAAACGAATGAAATGAGAAATCTTCGTAGTGCTAACCTTCATTCGCCACGAGTACATCACATTGTTCTTATTAGTATCTCCTTGTCGACCAAATCAGAGAACGCGATTTGATAATCTTTCTGGCTGCGGAGCACCTGCTAGTATGGAGTTGGTGGACATAAAAAGGCTCTGGTACCTTCTCGGGAGTCGTGATGCTTGCCTCAACGTTCTCTATGTCTATCAGAGCTACTTTTGCAAGTTGTCAAGCCTTTATAAACACCCCATAATCGAGACAATGTGTAGCGGAAACCATATATACTAAGCTGGGAACCAATAAAAACATGCTTTTATCTAATTGTAAAGTGAGAAGAGAGGATTTTCAGTTCCGTGATCAACTGATTAATAACAGTAACTCAACTTTATCCAGTAAGGCGATCAACGTACTCATACAGGATCTCAAAAGCCAAGCCAATAAGAGAGCGTATAGTAATCATCGCCGTTTTTCATAATAGAGGGGCAATGTGGCATCTTTGTGCATATATTTGAGCATACGGTAATAGTTATGCATAATCTTTAACAGATCAAAAAGACAGCGATTTTCCCATGAGAAAAGATCCAGGCAATTGAAATCAACCTCGGGGATTCATCAAGACGTTTTGTTTTTTTTTAAAATGACTAGCGGCGAGCAACGGTGCTCTCTTCAACATTCTACTTACAACCCAGCTCGCCCAAGGTCGTGTACCCACTCAAACATCCTATTTTTTCCGCACTCCTCACTTTTTCTGCGCATGGTTGAAGTCAAAAGACAAAAAATTGCCACAAACATGCTCAAGATATGTACACATTCGGGTTCCTTTCATGCGGATGAATCGCTTGCGGTCTTCATGCTCAGAAGTCTGAAGAAGTTTTCCAACTCACAGCTGGTCAGATCGAGGGATCCCATCAAATGGGAAGAAAGTGACATTGTGGTTGACGTTAGCGGGAAGTATGACGGTATCAAATTTTTTGACCACCACCAAAGAGATTTCGAGGGCACTTTTTCCTCAAAGTATGAAACGAAATTGTCCTCCGCAGGTTTGGTATTCAAGCATTTTGGAAAAGATGTGATTGCTGAAAATTTGGGCTTTGATCTTGAAGCAGATTCTGAAAAAATTGAAATTCTTTACGAAAAGCTGTACAAAGATTTCATTGAGTCGGTGGATGCCAATGACAACGGTATCTCGAATTTTTCTAACGATTTGAAACCCAAGTTCAATGACCGTAACTTTACGCTTGCTTCTGTTGTCTCGAATTTCAACCCATCTTGGAACAGTGATCCTACGGACGCTGACTTTGATCAAGCTTTCGAAAAGTCCTCCGCTTTCATGGGAATGGTTTTCATGAATTTGTTAAATGGGTATGGGAAATCTTGGTTACCTGCCAAGCAATATGTTCAAAGTGCCTTCGAGAATAGATTCAACATTGACGAATCAGGATCAATTCTACTGCTGGAACGTTTCGTACCATGGAAGGAGCATTTGTACAACGTTGAGTACGAGAATCATTGCAAAGGCCAAATTCTCTATGTAGTTTTCCCAGACTCTAGTGGAAATTACAGGGTTGCGGCAGTTCCCGTGAGCTCCTCGTCCTTTGAGAGCAGAAAGAAGCTTCCCGAACCTTGGAGAGGCATGAGGGATGAAGAGTTGAGCAAACTGGCTAATGTAGATGGATGCGTTTTCATTCATGCTGCTGGATTCATTGGTGGAGCAAAGTCGCAGGATTCCAGTCTGCAACTGGCAAAGAAAGCTGTTGCATGGAAGTAATTGAGGAGCTTACTAAAACCATATGCGCTACGTGAACCAGAAAACGTCGAGAATATGTACCATTTAGACTGTTGAAGCGAATCCATAGGCGACGTTTTTTTTGTGATTTTCATTGAACTTTTCTTAATGGCATCTGATACATTTGAATGGACCTTTAAACCAATCTTCATCTTTTATTAAATCGCGCGAGAGGATACGACCCTTTTCAGCCTTAGACATACTCATGCATGAAACTTGCATTGATTCAGATCACTGCACGACCACACAAGACTGATGAAGAACATCTGGAAAAAGTCGAAAAACAAACGACAAAGCTCTGTTTATCAAAGCGGGCCACAAGCCTCCGATCACAGCTCGTCCTCTCATACACTTGCGGCAAACAGGGAAGAGGTTCCGTCTCAAACGTCTGACGCTGAAACAGAGAGAGATGCGAATCATGAACCGTTTGCCAACGAAGAGGAGTCAATAATCACAGACACGAGCGCTAACGCTAGTGAGACAGAAAATGAAAAGCCTCCGCGTGAAATCATGGACTTCAGCTATAAAGAGGTCAAGCCTCAAGAAAAACAAACATTCAAGTCTTTCGTCAAGTCCGATTGGGATGATGCTATAATCAAAGCAGGGTGGATAAACAGAAGCTGCAGAGACAGGAACGGAGAAGATATTGGAATGAGGCTATTCCTCATGGTATTGAGGGGATCCACTTTGTCACTATACAAACCACCTCCGGAAATGTCTTCTGTGAAGCACTTCACCGTTGAGCATAAAGATGACCAGGGCGATGACTCTGCTACTGTATCAGAACTCACGCTTGAAGATCACGTATGCGAGCAGCCTACCAACTTGACCTCAACCACAACGCTCTACAAAAGTGAAAATACCTCAAAAGCTAGTGTGTCGCAGACATCTACTGACTCTCTTTATCAGCGAGGTGCTCCTCAAAGTTCGTCGGTCTCCCTCAAATACTTGTCGCCTCTTTATCCCCATCCAGATTTACTAATCGACCCTTCTACGGGCGCCATAAACAACGGGTCGCTGGAGAGCATTTGTCACTCCATCCTTTTTCATCCTGGCGAAAGTGAAGAGAATCTAGGCGTAATAACCAGTTTGATACAGCTACTTCCTTTGCTTGCGGATATCGAGAAATCGCTCGCTGTTTTTATAGCATACTCTGATTCATTCATCAAAAGCTACGCTGACAAAAACTTTTCCGGCAAGACGCGTATCGATATCGATGAGAAACGGTTGATGACATCGAGATTGTTTCTTGTTGTTCAGTGCATCAGCGAAAATTATCCCGGCATGCTGCTGGATGAACTGATCTTCCGCAAGATCTGGGAGCTCTTGCTATCCATTGATATGCACGAAAATAGCGACGACTTGAAACAAAAAATTCACAAAAAGCGTCAAGAGGTTTTCTCCCTTCTCACACCTTTAGGGTTATCCACCCTCCCGCAAGATACCAGCGTGATGGAGGATTTCAGTGCAACCAGGTTTCTCTCCATCGACACCGAGAGTCTTGCTCGCGCAATCAACAGCATTGCTCTCAGATTTGCCGAGGTGTGGAATCCCGAGAAAGATTATTCCCTCCTATTTCAGTCTGTGCAAACTACGTATACGTACCATCGTAGAAACCCTCTCGTCTTTGACAGGCTAACAAACATCCACTACCTGGGAAGGCTTCTGGCCTTCCATCTATTCGAGGACCCGGTAGGGTCACGCACCCCCAGGTGCAGAGCTGAACTGCTTTCCAAATGGATAAAGCTCGGTTCCTTGTTTGACAAAATGGGAGATATGGTAAGCTGGCTTGCGATCGCCACTTTGGTTTTATCATACCCAATACTGCGTCTCTCAAAGACATGGCAGTGTGTAGACTCCTCTGTGATCTCTCACGTGAGCACGAATTGGGCACCAATTGTGTTTGAACTGGAACGCAGAGACATGTCTAATAATACTAACAAGAGGTCGTCGTATCATGTGATTGCTCCTCAGGGAATCGGCGAATTGTATTCCACAGAGGATGTGATACCGTATTTGGGCGATCTCAACGTTGAACCCTCCAAAGATGTAACACTCAAGCAATGCGAGAAACATTACCAAAGGGTCACCATATCTTTCAAGAGGTGGAAAGAATATCTAGGTAAAGTTGATAACATTGCACCTCGCCGGCAGGGTCAGGGTGAGAGTGACGACCAGCTTTTTTTGGTTTTGTATAAACTTCTCGATCTTCATGCCCGAAGTGAACGTTTAACGCTTGAATCCGTCATGAGTAAATCAATGCTTATTGAACCACGGTCAGAAAAGCAGCTCTACAAAGTTCATGATTCTTCACGCACACCTCTCTTCCTGGGATCCTATGCGCCTGTCATCTTTATTGGTGCTTTACCTAGATATCAGGTATACAGCGAAAGGGCACTTTTGGGTGCTTTAGGAAACCTCAATTCACCAGAGAGCGAAGTATTGAATAAAACCATGGTCAAGCAGGTTAACGTTTTGAGAGATAGTGAGCAGGATATTGATACGGAGTCAAATTCCGCACCTGAGCCTCCAATACCTGCGAAAACCACTGGCCGCACCCAGTTCTTGAAAACTTTGAGGGACATTCTCAATATTGGCTCGATAGATCTGCCGGCTAATGAGCTGATTATATTCAAGGCCATTAGCGGTCTGGATTCCAAATCAGACTCGGCAAAAGATGACACTGTGCCACCTTCGCCGTCTTCTTCCAAACCATGCTCGAGGCCAACCAGTGTTCTATTTGGAGATTCTGCAAACATGAAAAGGTTCAGTAACTTTTCGTTTTCGGATTTTAGTTTAGATCTCGACAGAAGAGCCAGCAAGCTATCGAATCAACCACGAACAGAAAAGAAGCAAAATAAGAATCACGCTATCGAGATATGTGTAAAAGCGGCTTCCCTAGAGAAACTCTTGGATCTTTTGGTCCTGACCTCGTCTGTTTTTACAAGCGAGATTGACCCGGATGCTATTAGAGCGTTACTTCCCGATCAGTCACATCTCGAAGTATCCCTTAAAATGGACTCTGGTGCGTTTACGATAGTTTTTCTTTCCACCTATCGAAGTTTTTGCTCCAGCACTACACTGTTAGAGGGCTTGAAGAAAAGGTGCTTGGGGTCAAAGTCTGCAGCAGCATCTATGATAGAAAACGCAGGAGCGGCAAAAAAGGATGACTATTTCCCTAAATGGGATGTCTCAGGTGAGCTGCCAACTAAAAGTTATGATATCTTTTTTTGGGTTTATGCTGCACAAATCGAGCTAGGTGTGCTGGAAGCTTTCTTTGCCCTGGTTAAAGATCACTACGATCATCTGGTTGAAGATCTGCCCAACAAAAAGCTCTGTGTTGATATTCTACGCTTTTTCGATCAGCAGTGTTCAGTTGAGTGGCCAAAAATTCTGAACGATCTCGAGGCCTCCGACCAGGATATATCTGAAGTGCACTCTCTTTTTACCGCTGTTCTGGCTCTTTATAAGAGAGTAAGGAAACTATTTATTAAGAACACTTATAAGCCCAGCTGCAGGAGTCTGCCCGTGGCACTTCCACCAGAGAACGCAAAGGTTCCTGCTGCCTTTTCGCTTCCATCGCCAAGGGAGTTCAGCGACCTTGAGAGCTTTGTCGATGAGTGTGATCAGATCGCTGGAATATTGTTCGAGGAGGCCACTGTGGATGACTGGTTGAAGGTGTTTGAAATTATCGAACATCAGGCTTCCTGTTCACTGACCGGCTTGTTCAACTACGAAATGCAGAAACCAACTTCCAACGAACACTTGAAGTTTTCAAATGTGTTCGACTGGCTGTCTAGTCTCCGTGATTGTAAAGACTACACTCGGGTTCTCGATGAGTTCCCCTCTTCTGTGAAGGCTATCTTCACCTCGTACAGAAAGATGAACTTCCTTTTCACTTCTCAATTCACAGATCCACATATCTCTAAAGAGACGCGATCTGAAAGGATGCAATCGATGCTCATGATCATATCGATATCAAGACAAAAAATGTCAAGTTTGGACCTGTTCAACTCAAAGGACATCGACTCAGATGTATCTCCTCATGTTCCATCCCTCATTGAAACGGCTGCTGTGAATGCAGTAACTTCGCTAGAGTCTAGGCTTTTCACTGACGGGTGGATCTCCGCCGCCTCAAAACTTAAAGGATCTTCAGTTAGCGGAAATACCCTTGAAGCTCTTCTTCCAACCATTAGCGACATCAAGGGCTCGATCACTTATTCGCAACCTCTCGCACCTTGTGCTGGGTGGTTCATTGAGCGGTTGATAGAGATCGCGTGTTACATCCCCAACATGTCTGTCGAGAACACAAATCTCATTAATTTTGACAAGCGTCGTTTCATTTACAACTGTGTGACGAATATTATGGATATGTGCAGGAAGTATCGCGAGGTGGGAGTTTCAGCGAGTGAAAGCCTCAACAAGTGTCCTCTTTTCTTCTTTCTGGCATTGAAGGAAGTACCTACGGATACACGCCAAATCAGAGAGGAGGCCAACAGAGAAAACAAAGAGTACAATAGAGAGTACGGCATGAAGCAGTGTGCCCTTTTCAGTGACACGCTGAATTTGCAAGGGAATATTCTTAAGAGCGAGCATGCAAAGAAAACTTTTCTCTCCAGCCAAGAACAACACAATCAAGCTATATCGCGTCATTCGGGAGCCACTGACATCCAAAAGTCGAGGAGCATCTCCCGCAAGGGGTCAGAGCGGTCATTATCGTCGAAAGCGTCGCAGAACTTTCGAGGTAGACCGGTAAGAAATTTAGGAAGCAATGGTGATGAGAGTAAACCATCGTCATCTTCATCACGCTTTCGGCTTTCGGGCTTTTTCGGAAAGAGGAGACCTTTTTCCATGGGACTCGTATCTCTAGGCCCTTCTACTGCAGATAAAATCGTTGACGCTTCACAGCTTCCTGATCCTTTATTGTATGCAGAGAATGTTCAAAAACTTTGCTTCAAGCTCAATCTCAAGTGGTCTACAGTATTTTCCGTCTATGCATCGCCTGCCTCGTTCAAAGTGGGCAAAGGACAAGAAGAGGAGCACACGCTTCAAGCCAACAGTGATCAGGACAAAGATGATTGGATCTACAAAATCAGCTTTTCGAAAAGGCATTGGTTTTTCTCCAAACAATGTAATGCCGAGGGCTCAGACCGCGCGGTGTTCGGCATGCCTCTAGACTTTGTTTGCATGAGAGAGGGAAGACCGATCCCTGCAGTGATTGAAAAGTTTTTTGCTGAAGTAGAAATGAGAGGTCTGGAGGAGGTTGGTGTTTACAGAAAGTCTGCTAGTGTGAGCATTTTGAACGTTTTAAGGAAAAAGATCGACAGCTTGGGTGACTTCAACATGGAGCACCATCTGGTTTTCGATATTAACAACGTCACTGGCTGCCTCAAGCTATATTTGAGAGAGCTTCCAGACCCTCTCATTCCCGAACAGTTGGTACCCCGTTTCTCCCAGGTAAAAGACGCACACAAAAGTTCAGATCAAAGATTCCGTCTTTATCAGGAACTTTTGAGCGAGATGCCTTATCATAACTATCAACTTTTGCGGAGGCTAATTCATCATCTGCGGGTGATAGACGAATATAAAGAGTACAATAGGATGAACGCGTCAAATCTCGCAGTTATCATGGGTGCAACGTTTTCTGAGGGTATCAATCCTTATTTGAGTCGGAGGTATTTCGGTGTTATGAACTTTTTGTGTGAAGACATGATAAGGAATTTTGATTTGATATTTGAATCAGCATGACCACGGTGAGTTCAGGCTGCCCAAGATGTTATACAATGTAGTGCAAAATGAATGAGATGTCTTTTATAAGAAGCAATAAGTGTCAGACTGATGATTGAAAACATATTGTTCTTTTATTTCAGTCATGACGGAGTATATAAGTAATCCAAGAATCAGATCCCATCTCAATCAATAAAAAAAAAGAAATAATTGTATGATTGGCCTTTACCAAATGATCAAGAAGCATTTTCTTAATTCTTTTTTCTTCAAACACAACTTTTTTATTTCAGATCAGAAATTAAAGACTGAGAAGAGTTTTTTTTTTTTCACATACAAGTTCCATTATATTCCACATATAATTTTGTATGGAAGTTGGCGTTCTACCTTGTTATCCTTCCCACGGACGGCTTTACGCTATACGTGCTGTTTCTTAGTAAAATACAGTATTGCTGTAGCATGGATAATTGCGTATCACGACAAATTTATGCATTTACGCAGGATAGGCAGCCATGGCGTACTTTTTTTTTTCACATACATGTTTTTATTGTATAAAAAGATATCACTTTTACTTCAGAAGATCACATGAGCGAATAAAAATTTGATGCTAACACATCTTTAGTAAAATCGCCTCTGCCGGATTTCACCTATTACCACCAAGCTAAGTTGTATATTTTCGTTCGCGATTTTAATTAAGCCGTTCTAGTATAGTGGTCAGTACACTTCTTTGTGGCAGAAGAAACCCAAGTTCGATTCTTGGGAGCGGCAATTATTTTTTCTGTTTGCAGCAGCCATGGATAAAAACTGGGAAAAGGGAGATGTTTTTCTTGCGGAATCAGATGAAGAAGAGAGCACGTGTCTGAATGTCCTTTCAAACGCTTGGAGGAGTCTCTCTGTTTGTTGCGAGTCTAAGCAACCAATTCTGGAGCTCGATCAGTATACAACGAATGGGCTCGATGAAAGGTTTGAATTTGTCGCATTCGACTCTCAAGCACGTCTTGAGAGCCTCCGGCGAGTGATGGCAGAATTTGGAGTCGGCGTCTATGTTATTCCATCCGAGGATGAGCATCAGAGTGAATATACAGCTATAAAAGATCAACGCCGTCAATATGTGTCTGGTTTTACGGGTTCTGCTGGTATCGCTGTTGTTTCATTGACTGATAAGGACACCTTAAGCGGATCAGCTGCATTGTCTACTGACGGGCGCTACTTCTTGCAGGCGGAAAAGCAATTAGATTCCAATTGGGAACTGCTCAAACAAGGTGAAGAAGGCTATCAGACATGGCAGGAATGGGCACTTGAACATGCAGCGAAAAACGCATTTTCGAAGAACATCTCTCTGGATCCCAGATTGATCAGGTGGGAAGTGGGTAGCTCTCTCAAAGCTCGTTCCGATGAACTCAATCTACAGTTTCTTCCACTTATGCAAAATCTTGTCGATTTATCACATGGCCCACTTGACCTGCCGGCCGAGTCAGAAATATATAGTCTTCCGTTAAAGTACTGTGGGGAGACAACTGGCTCCAAGCTGGTGCGCATCAGAGAGCGTATGAAGAGTTTGGAGGCAACTGCAACGATCGTTACTCAACTGGATGACATAGCTTGGACTATGAACTTGAGAGCTGAATACGACATCCCTAACGTTCCAGTATTTTTTTCCTATTTGTTTATCAGGATGGATGCGGTCACTTTATATGTGAATGAATCGTCTTTTACGGAGGACGCGAAAAATCACACATCCTGTCTGGAGGGGATGGAAATAAAGCCTTACAAAGACTTTTGGTCTGATATTAATGCTTCGATCAGTGCAACCAAACACTCCTCCATGAGGGTTGTGGTTTCACCTTCAGTCTCCTACGGACTGGTGAGTCAAATACCGTCGACATGGAGTGTTATTTGTAATCCTTTAGTGGAAGCGCTTAAAGCTTTGAAGAATGACACCGAGATCCGAGGATTCCGCTCGTCACAATTGAAGGAGGGAGTAGCTCTGGCAAGATTTTTTTCTTGGTTGGATGACAGAATGAAAAATGGACTCAAAACTGATGAATGGGAAGCAGCAGAAAAATGCGATGAGCTAAGAAAACTGAATAAGAGTTACAGAGGGGTAAGCTACGATACAATATCGTCGTCTGGACCGAATGCTGCCATCATTCATTACGAGCCCTCTCCCCAGCAGTTCAGCACAATCGATCCAAAAGACATCTACTTGCTGGACTCGGGCGGCCAATATTGGGAGGGAACATCAGATATAACAAGGACCTTACACTTTGGAGAACCAACCAAGGAACACAAGAAGATGTATTCGCTGGTTTTGAAGGGTCATCTTCAGGTGGCGATGGCAGCTTTTCCTAAAGGCACAACTGGCAAGTCGCTGGACATACTTGCTAGGTCTCCCTTGTGGAGGGCCGGTGTCGATTATAGACATGGAACTGGCCATGGTCTTGGTTCGTTTCTGTCGGTTCACGAGGGCCCCGTGGGTATTGGCCCATACAATGAGCTACCGCTTGAGCCTGGCCATGTTGTCACAGACGAACCGGGATATTATGAAGAGAACAATTATGGAATCAGAATAGAGAGTGACCTACTTGTGGTTGAGAGCAGGGATGAGCTGTTGAGATTTGAGTACTTGACTGTGGTGCCTTTTTGTTCAAAGCTCATTGACGAGTCTTTCTTAGATCCCACCGAGGTTGAGTGGATCAATCAGTATCATTCGAGAGTAAGAGCGCTGATCTTGCCTTTTCTTACTCGAGCAGATGATAAACTGGCCAGAAAATGGCTCTTGAAGGAGACTGCCTCCATATAAACGTGTCCGTGTACCACAGAGGTATAAGTAGATTGAAATTTAGAAATGTGAAACTGATCTCAAACGTATTTGTGAGGGAAAGACTGGCTTTGCCAGAAGTTCCAGGCTTACCAAATACTGGACGCTCTAAGAAAACCCACTTACTAATCTCGAAGTCGAATGTCAATCTAATTTCCGAAAGACTAACGGATCAGTTTGACAATTCCCATCTTTCTGACAAGTGAAGCGATGTTCTACCGACTCGCATCCCATAAGGGTAACACAAGATACCGATGGCAAGTCCGGTTCCCGCTTTTATAGTTTCTGATGACTGCTGCTTGATGTATATTGCATGTGTCTTTATAATAAGTCAAAACCACCGAGCTAAGTCCCAGTCTCATCGTCTTTTAGGAAGTGCACTTTTGTAATCTCAAAGTGCTTTGTCAGAGTCATAAACGTCGTAGGCCGCAATGCGTAGTCGTTCGAGAAATAGAAGAGCTGCAATGATCTAAAAGAAGATTGGGCACTAGTAGATAAGTAGTATATGGTAGCAAACGTGACAGTGTTTTGCTTTGAATATGAATAAGCTATCCTTGGAATTGCTCTGGGGCCATTTTATTGGCCAAAACCATCAAAGATGAACTATCCTAATGTATTCAAATCTTACTGAAGTGACGTAAAGACCTTTTAAAAGCGGCAGAATTTACAATCCTGAATTATTCATAGCAATTAATAATGAATACCTCACTTATTAAGTCCTCTTCTTATCAAGTTGCAGGCCAGTCAATAAATCAGCGGAAGCAATCCTGGTAAATGAGACTTTTGAATAGATATAGTCGCTTCGACAAATATAGTTCAAATGAAACTAATCAATGCTAAGGAAATCACTAAGTAAAATCAGTCACAAATCAATCTAAAGATCATCTCTTCCGCTTTGCTCGCTTTGCTTCAGAGAAAATGCAGTTACCTCTTTCAGTAAATGAGTCGTGCATCACACACTTTACGCGTAAGCTTTACACACGCGTAACATGGGAAGACTAGTTGGGCTTGAGCTCCACAACTTTAAGTCCTACAAGGGCACCTCATCCATTGGGTTCGGAACTTCTAATTTCACTAGCATTATCGGACCCAATGGGTCGGGCAAGTCCAATATGATGGATGCCATCTCATTCGTATTAGGGGTGAGGAGTGTCCATCTGCGGTCATCAAACTTGAAGGATCTGATATACCGCGGCAGAGTGATGACACATGAGGCTGAATCTCAAGATGAATTAGACTCAGATCCCACGATGGCCTACGTCATGGCGATATATGAAAAGTCCGACAAGGACGTGCTTCAACTGAAGAGAACAATCACCTCGTCCGGCAGCAGTGAATACCGTATCAACGGCAAGGTTGTCAGTGCCTCGCAGTACTCAGCGGTGTTGAAAGAAGAAAATATCTTGATAAAGGCAAAGAATTTTTTAGTTTTCCAAGGAGACGTGGAGCAGATTGCGTCACAGTCCGCAGCAGATCTGACTCGCATGATTGAAGTGATTAGCGGCTCGGAAGAGTTCCGCGAGGAGTACGAAAGGCTGCAGACGGAACGTGAAGGTTTGCATGGGGAAACTACATCCTTGTTTTCACGCAAAAGAACGCTGAATGGAGAACTGAGGCAGTACAAGGAGCAGACGGCGGAGGCCAAGCTATTCGAGGCAAAATTGCAGGAAAAGTCCAATCTCATTGTAACTCAGCATCTTTTCAAGTTATTCCATATCGACGTGTCGTTGGAGGGTCTGAATAATAAAAAGGCAGTCGAGGAAACGAAGCTTGATGAGTTCAAAAAAGCTCTCAAAGAGGCTGAGGCGGAATACAAAACTATATTATCCGAGAACGCAAGACAATTCCAAGCAACTGTCAAATCCGAAAAGGTTGTTGAGTCAAAGAGAATTGAAGTTGATGCAGCCGCAAAAGATCTTATTCCTCTCAAAGCAGAAAAGAGTATCCTTGTTAGCAAGCTATCTACGTACAAAAGGAGAATAGCCGAAATAGCGAGCGAAGTTGAAAGACAAGAGCAAGCGGTGGAAAATATCAATGTGCAGATCTCGAGTGTACGTTCAGCACAGAAGAATTTGGATAAAGCCTCTAAACTAGATCAACGCGACTTACCTGCCTCTTCAGGCCAGGAGTACGACCTTTTGAGACAGGAATTCCTCAAACAAGGCGGAGATTTGGAGGCAAGTATGGTGGCACAGTCTGAGGAGTTGAAGCAGTTGAATACTCGGCTTGAGGCGGTTTTGAGCGAGAAAAGTTCCCTTGAGCACAGGAGCTCTGATCTGGAATTTAGGCGTTCTCAAAAAGGGAAATCTTTAAAAGATGTGACCCACACGCTCAATGAAACTCTCGATCAGCTCAATAACCAGCGGTCCGAACTTGATACTTTGAGAACCAAAAAAGAACAGTTCTACGAGAAGAAGTTTGAGCTGAATGCCAAACTGAAAGAGGTGCTACAGCAGCTTGGAGACTTGAACGCTTCACAGAGGGAGTCCAACAAGGAGCGTAAATTGCGGGAAAACGTGTCTCGACTCAAGAGATTATTCCCAGGTGTTCAAGGGCTAGTCCACGATCTTTGCAGACCTTCACAGAAGCGGTATGAAACCGCTGTAGCCACCGTGTTGGGCAGAAACTTCGATGCAGTGATTGTGGATTCTTTAGAAGTTGCCGAACAGTGCATTGCTCATTTGAAGGAGTGTCGACTCGGTGTTGCAAGTTTTATCCCGATCGATTCTGTAGAAGCGCAACTTCCTAATCCAGCTTTGAGAGCCATGGGAGAGTCTGTGCGGCCAACTATCGATTGCGTGAACTATGAGCCTGAACTCGAGAGAGCGATCCACTACGTGTGTGGGTCTTCTGTCATCTGTGATGATCTGGAAACTGCCAGAGACGTGAGATGGAACCATCGCATCAACTGCAAGGCGGTGACTTTGGGCGGATCATTGATTCACAAGGCAGGTCTTATGACTGGTGGAGCCTTGAGGGAAGATGGACGGAAATGGAATAAAAACGAAGCTGCTAGTCTCAACCTTCTGAAGGATGATCTGAAAGCTAGGATCGATGAGCTTAGCCAGGGCCAGCCGAGTGAAATGGAGGAGAAACAAATGCTCGATCGAGTTACAGAGCTTGAAAGTGCTTTGCCCTCGTTGAGAAGCCAGCGCACTGAAATCGAGCGGGCAGTAAAAGACCTGGAGTCTGAACTTCGTTATCAAAGCACGAAAATACTGGAAGCTGAATCTCAGTCGAGTGAGCTAAAGCAGGAAATCTCTGATGTTGGTGATTCTCAGAAGGGGTTGAAAACGCAGATTTCTGGGTTACAACAAAAAGTGTATGGCTCTTTCTGCAAGACGTATGGCTTCAAGACCATCGACGAGTATGAAGCACCTCTGGGACTTGCTGTTCATGCGCAATCCAACGACAACCTGTCCAAATTCTCAAAGCAGCTCACTCAGTTGCAGAACCGTCTCGATTTTGAGAGTGAGCGGTTGGAGATCAGCAGGAAAAGGCTTACAAATCTGGAAAAGGATAGGAATGAGTTCGAAAACCGTCAGACAAGTTTGGAGGCTACGGAGGAGTCTGTCATATCGAGAATAGATCTGTTGGAGTCAGAACTCGAGATCGCTATCGAGGAATGCAACAAGATGAAAAGTAACAACGCCAACAAACAGAGATACGCCGATACAAAGCAAGAGCGCATCAACGAGCTCAAATTCGACATCTCCTCATGCAATAAATCCCTGGCGGCTACAGAGCAAGAAATCGCCCGCGAAGCCATGGAAAGGTACATGTTGCTGCAAAACTGTAAGATGCAAAGACTAGCCCTACCGTTGACTTCTGGTAATATCGACGCAGTTCCTGTTGGAGAAACAGACGAGACCCCGGTGACTTCAGACCTCGTGGCTGATTACTCCAAGCTGCAAGAGCGGTATAAAGAGGAGTACTCTAGCTCCCTGGAGAACGAGCTGAGAGAAAGCATTGTATCTTTGACTCAAGAGCTGGACTCGCTCACTCCAAACGTGAAAGCGGTTGAGCGACTCCACGACGTGGAGGATCGGGTGGGTGAAGTTGATGGCGATTTCCAGAAAGCTCGTCACAGAGAAGCGGAAGTCCTCGAAGAGTTCAATCAGGTCAAACAGGCCAGATATGCTGCTTTTATGAGAGCCTTCAATCATATTTCTGGCTGCATTGACGAGGTGTATAAAGAGCTGACAAAGTCTGGTAACTCGCCTTTGGGTGGATCAGCTTATTTGACCTTGGAAGACGAAGACGAGCCATACGCAATGGGAATAAAGTACCATGCTATGCCTCCAATGAAACGGTTCCGCGATATGGAGTTTCTCTCTGGTGGGGAGAAAACTATTGCAGCACTGGCCTTACTGTTCAGCATCCATAGCTTTCAGCCTTCGCCCTTCTTTGTTCTTGATGAAGTCGATGCTGCGCTCGATAATGCTAACGTGAATAAGATTGCAACTTATTTGAGCAAAAGGGCATCGAGCAATTTCCAGTTTATCGTGATTTCACTCAAGAGCGGTTTGTTTGAGAGAAGTGAGTCTTTGGTGGGGATCTATAGGGAACAAAGTCTCAACAGCAGTAAAACTCTTACGCTGGATTTGAGAGCTTACCCCGAGGGGGAAACTGTTGGTTGAAGAAGAGAGGGTTTTTTATGTGTGTGTTATCTTAATTGAATGAAAGAATGATTGTTATCTTGCGGGCATATTACTATGGCAAAGATTGAGTGGGGCTTATGCGTGTCGTTGAATCAAGTGTTGGAAATAATGCCAAAGGCCATGATCAACTGTGAGACAAAAGGTCAATACACGATTAATTTGCAAAGCATGAAGGGGTCATGATCAATCTCTCGAGATGTTGTCACAAAGTATTGAATAATGCCCGCGAGACAAGTCGCTTTTTGAATGAGTCCAGAATGTATGCATATTGAGCGCCAAAATTATAGTGGTAAAACGCTACTAATTTCAACCCAGGTTTTATCTATAATACTGGGTTTTTAATTGCCTTGTGGACAGGCGACAGTTGATTTTGATGACACTAAAAAAATCTCAATAAATAAGGATTTCACTATAGAAGATACCATTGAGAGTGGATGAAAGCTTTTTCGCTATCGATGGTGGTTAAAAGGGTTATTGATTCTCGAGATCATCAGGTCTAATCTATACTTAACAACTTAATTAAGCCAAAATCCATTGCGAGATTCATTTTCGAATTTTCAGCTACTGCGGAATTCACTTTTTCGAGTTTCACCCACCATAGTAAGACTGATTGGGCGTGTTGACCAATCATTGTCACACCGCAGCTCCTTTGCAAAGGAAGGAGAGTGAGCGCGGTGTGCTACTGGATCTCACGGATGAAGGGATTTATTGTCTCTTGTATAGAGGTAGTCAAGTGCACAAAGCACACGCGTTGAATGTCCATTAAAAGAACACATTGTGCCCAGACAATAATCAGCTGAAATTAGCTGCAGCTTGTGAGATGCATCAGTGATCTTTGATCAGCGCGATCAGCTCACATCATGAGATTTAATCGCGCATAGAAGATGAACCTAAAAAACCTAAAATACCGCGATATTCTTGGAGGAAGGTCTAAAGGTGATGGGTTTCCATCAAGTCCTTTTATTAAACGAACCGCGTCATAATCTTTAGGCACCACTCTGATTCGAGAAATGACCGTGAAGTCAATTCCGTGGAGACTATTTTAACTTTCGAATACAATATACTTGAAGTAAAAATAAGCGGTAAGCCAAACGTGGCTTGGGAGAATTTCACCATGAATAACCTCTGCGTATTATGGAACTCTCAGGACATATAGCGCAACTGGTACTTTTCACATAAGCCGCTTCTTGACCTTTTTTATTGAATGGAGCTTACATCTCAACTCGATAATAGACCAACACGAATTAGTGAGCCTCTTTCTCCACAGGATTAGTTTGTGCAGTATTGGTGCATTTACTGACACTGTGAGTGAACTTCTTACTTACGCTAAAAAAGAGCTCTTTACATTGAGATTAAAGCTATTAAAATTCGTGGGTCGTATATACATTAAGCGTAAAATTAGTTTGACAGAAGTCTGTCCATTTCATAGGACTCGACTTCTTTAGAAAAGATGCGTTGAAACTCTGATAGATCGTTTTCACTCTGCTTTGAGCGCTCAGAGTCATTACTCCTTGCAGAAGCAGGACTATCTGGGGAGCAGAGATCTGGTTCTGAAGGGTTTTGTTCTGGACTTAAAGACTTTTTATCATTCTTATGCATAAATATGGGCAAACTGAGTGTTCTTTTTCGATTTCCACGATCCATCACATGTGCGCTATGAAGTGTTTCTCTGTCAGTCTCTTTCTTTGACGGCCGCCGTTTGAGAGCTAATCCTAGAAAGCTTTTTTTTGTTTGATCATTAGGCTTGGGAGAGTGAACTTCTTCCGGGTGGTCCAGTTGCACGGTATTTGTATTCTCATTCAAGTAGTAGTATGTCATCAGAGATGGATCAAATTTCACCTGCCATCCCTCTGGGGCGGGAGGCTGTTTCCTATCGATTGTATCTATTTGCAAAGGCATTTTATTCCGTCCCATCATCATTTGTGAAAAGTCTCAGTGAAAAGTCTCAAATGATTAAGGATAACGAGATTTATGAGACATTTAAACACGGAGTAATGGATGATTAATGCTCCTGCAAATATGCGCGCACCTTACGCATGTGCGGAGTTAAGGATTTATAATATGAGCTTAAAATGCGTCATTACTAAGACGCTCGAAAACCTTAATAGTGCAGCGGGTCACTTGGCTGAGAAATTCAATTAAAAGGTGGTTCAAAAGCGCCACCTTACGATGTATTTGAAAAAAAGTCACATGGAGTGATATGCACGGAACATTTCACCTCGGCCGAACCCTGCCGTCGGTTCCGAGAACCGAAAACCAAATTCCGAACATGGGACTAATCAGATCCTTGCACCACGCCGATTTCTTGGCATCTGCCGTTTAGCCTTCAATGAGAAAAGATCAGGCTCCTACAGTTCCAGAAGGATGGAAGGCAATTTTTGATGATAAATATGAGACCTGGTTCTATGTGAACCTCAAAACTAAGCAGTCGCAATGGGAAGCTCCTGAGGGAACCACTTTCCCGCCATCGGAACCTCCTCCAGGATACAATGAGTCCAGCTCTAGTTCAAAAAATGGTACAGCCCATGAAGGGAAAAGTACCGCATCGTTTCAGCAGCAGCAACAGCAGTCCCAAGGAAATTATGGGCAGCAATCGTATGGGCAGCAGGCGTATGGGCAGCCATACGGAATGCAGCCTAACTACGGACAGCCAATGTACGGACAGCAGCCAATGTACGGACAGCAATATGGACAACAGCAATCTGGTCGCGGTAGATTTGGAGGTATGGGAGGAGGTATGGGAGGCATGGGAGGTATGCTTGGTGGTGCAGCTCTCGGTGGTTTGGGTGGACTCATGATGGCAGATATGATGACTCCCGACACTGTTGTGTACAATAATGATGGTGGTGACTACGGAGGTGGTGACTACGGCGGTGGAGATTTTGGTGGCGGCGATATGGGAGGAGGAGACTTTTGATATTTATTGTTGTTTACATCGTATTGATTATGGTGAATGTTTATGATAACAAGTTATAGAATCAAGCAGACCTTTGTTAGGCCTTGATTTACACTGACGAGAGAATCGAACTCTACTCGTATTTGAGATATTTTAAACAGAGTATGATGTATGCTTACAACTACAGCTCTTCTATGGTTCATGCATTGTCCGCAAAGGGTAGTAAAAAACGTAGCAGCACTTGTCAGGATTATTGGCTCTTGACTTGACTGGCCTAGACCATGAGTACCACTCATTTCTTCTTATAACAATATTGTTTTTCGGAAAGCGGGCATTTGTGAACTAATTTCAGCGTCAGCTTTTTCAAAGAAAAGATCGAAAGGATGCTTTTTCTCTCTCCGACTTTCATTGAGTTAACGGTAGCTGGCAAAGCCGGACGTTTAAACGTGAAAGCTTATATAAACCTTAATAAAATCAATGTAGAAGTCTTTGTTTCCTCGTATAACATACAAAACTCTGATAGTCATCATTCAGAGAGGTGAAATGTGGGGCCCCAATAATACTCTGGGTAGAATTTCCCTATGTAGAAGGTGCATATTGGGAACTCTCGTTGAGCTCCTCATTTAGGCTCCTTTCTGCACGACTAAATCTGTACGTTTGTGCACCAAGACACGTAACATTGAGAACTTCCTTTGCGAGATTGTTGCAGCATTAGAGGAGGGTGCTGAAAGAAAAATTACATTTGACCACAAAAGAAACTATTCCAAAGGTTGAGAATGCAACAACAAAGTCAGATACCAGAGGACTATCCCTTGTGGAACTTTGATCCTGGCTTTCCATTCAAAGGGGCCAGTAATAAGCAGCGCCAAGGGTGTATAGGCGAGGACGACCAAAAGAAAAAGCAAAATAGCGAGCAGGGAACCACACGTAAAAGAAATATAGTCGATAAGAGCGAAACAAATTTAGACAAAGCGATGGAAAAGGATAGCAAAGCTCAAACTGAAAAAGATATGGAGCTGTCTATAAGCTCTATGGATCTAAGATCCCCGCCGTCCAAAAGGCGACAAACATTGACCAGTATATCTCTTGGCGACGCGGAATTAGTGGGTTTGATTGATAGCGAGGCTCATCCTGTTCGAGATCAAGCACCCACGGAAATCCAGCCAACGTGTGATGAGTATAATCAGTATCCGCTTCCATCTCCCAGTGCTTCTCCCGCACAAGTTTTGACAGACGACGAGGATCAGTGTTTGGATAAAACCGAGAAAGAGTCAGCTGAGCACGATATTGTAAAGCTTACAGAATCTCATCTTGCATCTCTTAGTAAAGATCCTGATTTGCATAAAAGTTTGTTATGGAATCTGCTTGCTCAAGCTGATCGACAGACGCTTTCATCGCTGACTAACATCATAAGCGGTTGTTTAAAGCGGGATCCGATTTCAAACTTACCGTCCGAGATATCGCTCAGGATTTTGAATCAACTTGATTACAAAAGTTTGTGTTCCGCATCCTTGGTGTGCAAGAACTGGCTTGACACCACCCGAAGATCTAAAGCTGGCTGGCTCCGTCTATTGAAATCAGATATGAACTTTACTGACGAGCAAGACACCAATTTCAAAAAGTTATTCGATGCAAATGAAAACCTGACATCGCAGTATAGAGAGCTATACAGACGGCGGTTGCTTATCCACAAGAGATGGATGGACCCCACTTTTAAACCCAAGAGAATAAGTGTATCGGGACATGGACCGCAAGTTGTCACGTGTCTACAGTTTGACGAGAATAAAATCATCACAGGAGCAGAGGACAAACTGATCAACATCTACGAGACAAGGACTGGCAAGCTGACCAAGATTCTTCAAGGCCACGATGGTGGCGTTTGGGCATTGAAATACTACGGCAATACTCTTGTATCTGGCTCTACTGATCGCACCGTCAGAGTCTGGAATATTGCCACGGGTAGATGTACCCATGTTTTCAGGGGTCACACATCAACTGTTAGATGTCTGGACATTTTGCCGCCAGTTGAGATTGGCTTTAATGATAAGGGAGAACCTCTTTTGTTTCCGGAAGAGCCGCTGCTCATTACCGGTTCGAGAGACAACACTTTACACGTTTGGAAACTTCCTCTTGCCGACGAAAACGATACGACTCCACCCTTTGTGCGTCCGTTTGATGCCTTGGATGGAGTGAACCCTTTTTCTGTCAGATCACTGAGGGGCCATACTGCTTCCGTGAGGTCTCTTTGCGGACGAGGAAGAACGGTAATTAGCGGCTCCTATGACATGACCGTTCGCGTATGGGACTTGATAACGGGCCAGTGCACAAAAGTTCTCAAGGGACACACCGATAAAATATACAGTACTGTGCTTGACGTGAAACGAGAAAGATGTATTTCTGGTTCTATGGATTCAACTATCAAGATTTGGGACTTGAAAAGTGGCACCCTTCTCGCCACTCTTGAGGGTCACTCTTCTTTGGTTGGTCTTTTGAATCTTTCCGATAATGCTCTTGTATCTGCTGCTGCTGATTCGTCATTGCGGATCTGGGATCCTGAAACAGGCCACGCTCGATATCAGCTCAAGGGCCACATCGGTGCCATTACATGTTTCCAGCATAATGACAGTGTCGTTGTGAGCGGCAGCGAGAGGATGCTGAAACTGTGGGATGTCAAAACTGGCAAGTTTGTGCGTGATCTACTAAGCGATGTTACGGGCGGAATATGGCAGGTGAGGTTTGACCATAGAAGATGCATTGCTGCTGTTCAAAGAAGAATACCGGAAACAGAACGAGAGGAAACATTTATTGAGATCTTGGATTTCGGAGAAGGTATCGAAGCCGAACAAGATTCGGAAGGCGATGTCATCATGTAAGTTTTGGGTCGCACACGTCTTTTCAATTATTCAATTCGATGGCGAGCTTTGTTGGTGATCTGTGGCAATCGGTTTTCACGCCAGGAACGAGCCCAGCTCTTATCAAGGCTACTCATGCGTCATTTTTTCTGCTTGTGGTGTCACTTACATCACTGATCTTTATACATGGCTCAATACACTTCTACAACTTGCTGGCCATAGCGCTCGCACTGTGGGGGGCTGTGATTTGGTTCATCAGCGAACTGGCAAAGGAGAAGAAGAAGCTGGCAGAGAGTGGTGATGCTAAAAAGGAACAGTAGAGTCTTTTTCTGGACTTACAAAAATTACGTGTTTCATCTCAAACACGACACAGTGAGGAAGATCAGCAACCCTTCACCGTTGAGTTACCTGGTCATTCTGTAGCTTGTTGTTTTTCTCAATAAAATTTAGTGCCTAATTTTTTTATATGATGTCCCCGAGAGTCGAACTGTGTCAATAACATTCTCTATGAGCGGTAGATTTCTTCCGAAGACTCCTGTGCAATTGAAGGAGCCGCTCAATGATCCGATATCCAGGGCGGATCTCTTGAAGTATAACGGTACGTGAGGAAGTCTATCATCATCTAATACCAGGCGAGCAATCTGACAAAATGTACATTGCCATCAAGGGCACTGTGTTTGATGTCAGCGGGAATACCGCCGCGTATGGCGTGGGACAGGGGTACCACGTTTTGGTTGGTAGGGACGCGTCTTTAGCTTTGGGGAAATCAAGCTTGAAAGCAGAGGATACAGATCCTGCCATATCATGGGACTATTCATCACTAGATGCTAAGCAGTCTCAGACACTGGATGACTGGTACACTTTCTTTTCGAATAGGTGAGTATTTGACGAAGCGATGCCTAACTGTTAGATACAATATTGTGGGAAAGGTTGTGCCGTAGCACTTAGATTGAGTTATTTATTGCCTTGTGAGCGGCTCACACAGCGAAGGTTCCTGCATTCAGGACATTGTGAGTTGTTATAATGAAACAATCAAACGTTTGTCAAAGGCATTATAAGATAGAGTCCAAACGGTCTTTTATCAACCAATGCGATAGCATGGTGAGTACTATCAGTAGTAAATTGCACTTGAGCTTGGTTTGCAAAAAAGGAAGTGGCAGAGCAAACTTGCCAGAACACAGTAATATTGATTGAGCCATATATCATTTTACCTAGGCTGATTATGATAAAACTGGATAAGAGAAAAGAATAATACAATCCGACACATCCTTTCACTCAAGGCCCATTAGGAGAGGCAGAGTCGTTTATAATTCATCATCCCTAGCTGTCAGATTAGTCAGCTTCGAAAATGATAATCAGAACACTTCTTCCATCCACCTCCGGAAACCATAAAGTAAACCGCAGGAATTTCTATTTTTAGATTTTTAGCTTTGGCTATTCATTCATATAGATAATCCAAAAACGTTTCTCAGGTCAATACCCACGTTGTCACCAGTACCGAGAGCTCTTTAACATGAAGGTCTCCGCAAGTAGCTCCAGAGTATATATATATATATATATAGTTCATTTCAGGTACACAATTTCATACTTCGATAGAAGTTTATTGGTCAAGCGGTACAGCTAAAATGGATGCTGCTATGTCTTCTCAAAGGAATGCACAACTAGGTCCTACAGGGATGCCTCAGAGTATGAGGAATCGCGTAATGGAGTCTGCAGCTAATATTGACGTGGGCCGACAGGAGCGAGTGCCAGTCAGAACCCCTTATACGAATGCAAATGCTTACCAGGAACGACCGTTCATGAACTCATCACGTTCGCTGTATCCTCAAGCTCAGCATTCTGCTTCCGTCGCGGGATCTCGCAAAGGCTCACTCACTTCAACCTCGTCCGCCATGTCGCGCTTTTTCAGAAAGGGATCCAAAGCAACAGACGACAAGGATTTCGAAGGAGACGACGTGATCGAATCTGGCAATGAAATTTTTTTCGACGATCTATCTCATATTCGAGACCGTGGCCGGTACGGAATGAATCCCGATTCGTCTTTGGATTCGACGCCTTTAATTCCTACACTTGCATCGCGACCGAATGGTCCAACCGGAAAAATGTCAAATACTCAGTGGCGGAAACAGCAATTGGCCTCACGGAAGGCTCAGATTAACGGAGCGTCTCAGCAGATAAACTCTCCAAGAGCTATGAGCTTTCAGAACTCTCCAAGAGCAATGTCTGTAAATTCTAGGACGCCTGGAGTGCATGAGCCGCGCGCTCAGTCGATGCGAATGGGAGAAGGTCCCCCTCTTCGAGGTTTAGGAATTCCGTTAAACAATCACTCCACTTCTGGGTTTTCCAATGCAATCCCAACAGGAGGGCCGAGAGCAATGTCGTTGAGCACGCCTTTCCGCTCGTCACCGCTTTCGCGGAATGGTCCTCCGAATATGGTAGACCCGTCAAACCCACAAAGGGGTCCATACCAGGATCGGCGCGTTCCACAGAGCAATATGCCTTACAGATCACCCAATCCTGGTCTGAGGGGGAGATCTGATCTCCAGCAAAGGTCTTCGTATGATCCCCGTGCCAACTCACTAGCTTCGGTTAGCGAAAGTCATCTTCCGGACGTTGCCTATGAGAATCACACTCCTGCAATTCAGACACAAAAACACGATATTATTGGTGACAAGATTCTCAAACCCAAGGAGATTCCATCGGTGCCAACATTGGAGCCTGCATCCATGATAAGCAAAAGAAAGTCTGTGAGACGAATTGATTTCTCAGAGTCAGAAAATGAAAAAGAAGAGGAGGACGAAGAACCGATTGATTTTTCTCCCAACAAATCACGAAAGGATAAAACTGAACTTCGAAGCAAATTTCCATCTCCAGTGAAGTCTGAGATATCCTCCTCTAATGTATCAACGTATACAGCTTACACCTCTCAGGATCAACGGAACTCCATGGTGGAGCAACGGAAGTCGGCCGATGTTTCTACAGTGAACGACATCTCGTTCAAAATTTCAGGGCCTGAAAATGATGTGACTGAAGACAGTGGGTCTCATAGGTCTTCTTTCGAAACAATTGGCCATCCTTCTCCAATAAGCGCTGTTCCCAGTTTATCTTCTGGAGATGATACATATCCGCTTGACTCTCAGAAGGGAGCTCAGAGAAGACAGAGTTTCAACAGAGGAGTTTCCTCATTGGAAAGGTCCAATAGTTCCTCGTCGATTGTCTCAAAGTCTCTCAATCTGATGAGAAGATTGTCATTCGGACAGAAAAAATCGCAGAGCAACGATGTTTTGCCAAATCCGGAACTGGCTGAAAAAAGGAAGCCAGTGTTGCATGAATCTACGAGTGAAATGGAGGTGAGGAAAAAGGAGCACAAAATTCTGGCACCAAAGAAGATGGACCAAGAAGTGACTAAGATAGCTCCCAGATCACGGCTTCCTCCATTAAACGCCAAGGTGACAGAAAAGATTGCCATGCAGCCATCTTCAGCGGAACAAGAAACACTCGACAAAAAAGCGTGCAATGAAGTGATGACCAATACAGCTGCTGCAAATGGACAAGTATCTACATTCGTGGGTGCAACTGCCTGCAACAAAATGGGCTTTTCCGTAGAGAATTGGGGTGTTTTTCAATCCAACGCCTCTTTGATGAAGGAGCTGCGTCTGGTATCAATGGAGCTAGCCGAGTCAATTGCAAGAGAGTGCCAGCTTGAGAAGCAGCCTCATTCACAGGGTCAGCCGGAAGACTTACCAAACTCAGATTATCAACAGCAAATGAGACAGAAGAGTGAAGAGATATTGAAGCTGACGAATCAGTTGAATGAGGAGAGACAGAAACGATGCGTTGCAGAATTGCAGGCACATGCATGGGAGAAGGGAATAACCCCTTCGTCTTTAGAATTGGGTTACCTTAACTCAGGTCTTTTGACGCAATTAGAAAGAGAGAGACAGCAAAACGCTGAAAAAAGTGCGAGAATCGAGGAATTGCAACAATCCCTTCCTCAATCGGTATCTAAAATGGATCAACTAATACGGGAAAATCAAACATATGTCGAGGTGACAATACCCGAATTCAAAAACAAAATTTCTTTGCTGGAGAACAGGAATGATCTGAAACTGCTGGAGGAGAAGATGGAGAATCTTCGAATGGAGAATGAGTCGCTTAAACTACAATTGGAGTCGACAACCAATATGTCTTATGAAATGCAACGAAATGAGCTGAGAGAAGCGCTGAACTCGTTCAGGGAAAAGTCAGAAATAGAGATGAGACTTGTTCAGGAAAAAGTGAAGAATTTAGAGTCAAGGAACATCAAGCTGGTGGACCAAAACAATCAGTTGTCTTCGAAACTCGCTGTCTATTTTGGAGAAAACTCTACTGTTGGATCACCGCATTTACGAATGGCAACATCCTTTGAAAATCTGACACCTAGGAGGCGTGCTGAAAGCTGAGTATATATAAAAGTGTTCTATGTATAATGGAGACAGAAATCTTCTAGCATAATTTCAAGGAATGTAATGTCACTCAGAATGGCAAATTTCTTCGAGGGAAATTCACTATTACTCGATACGCGGACGTCACGTAGACGGACATAGACATGCTGTATGCTTACGACCTCTTTCTATACGTTGTTCTATACGTTGTTCGCCACCTGCGAACGAAACGATACGGCAATCAGCGTCCAAGGCGATTAACGGACAGTGAATGGAAAGAAATAGCAAAGAGGGCAATGCTATATGCGCCATGTTACTAAAAGACATTTCTTGAAAGAAGTCATACCAGCTGCTAAGACTGAAGTAAGAGAAAAATATATATAAAGTGGGCTTTATTAAACTTTCAGGCTGGAAAACAGAGTAGTGCATGTACCAAAACTAAATTGTTCAAAGTACCATGTCGGATTTGATTGGAGGTAAACGCAAAAGAGCGGACGATGACTATGATCCATCAGACCAGGTTTTTGGAACTGACTTGGTTGGTGCCAATAATCATGCTCAGAATAAGCGTCCGCGAACTGCTGCCTTTTCAGACACTTTGCACATATGCAAGAGCTTGTGCTCAGATATCTCTAAACTGGGGGACAATGGGCTCAAGTCCTTTTTTCATGATATAAATTATCAATCGGAGCCAATCTCACAAGAAATTGATAATGAAGAGTTTCGTGATGCTTTTTTAACATATTTATCTGCAATGACGATTGAACAATCGCATAAAGATTTCCATGTTGCTAGTTTGATTTTGTTGGCAAACGCGAAGAACCCGAAAGTTGGCCACTATGTAGTGGATTTCTTACACTGTGGCATGCAAGACCTTTTGGACCGCGTAAGAAATAACAGTGGAGATAAGGACGAAGACGAGGTTTTCACAGTAGTCTTTGGCACATCTGAATGTGGGACATGGACGAAACTAAAGCTTTATCTGAAATTCTTGGCGTGCATTTCTCCAATGTTGGAAGAGGACTGTGCTTTCAAAGTTTTCGAACAATTTCTCTCTCTTGCCATCGCTTTACAAAAAGAGTCTGGCGCTGAAAAAAGATGCGCTTTAGCTGAGCTTTTGTACTACAACGTCTTGGTTGCTTTGCCCTATCTTGTAGCAGCCGACCCCAATAACGAATTTATAAGGGACAAATGCGGAAGTCTATTGGAACAAGCAGAATCGTTTGATATGGTTGAGTCTCCTTGCTTGAATCTTGTCAACCCTTTCCCGCATCAGGCTGAGAATCTGACGTTCTCTCAATCGATTTTGCCAGCTTTAAAGGAACTGCAAAGTATCAATTGGGATGCTACGCTTTTCACGGATGTGAATGAACTGATTGGTCAGACTTTAGTAGCATCTCAGCTCGAATCCGGCGAGTTTGCCAAACACCCATTCCCACAGTTGGGCATGCCAGGAATTGATGGGCTGAAAGTGCATGCTGATCTATCGCTTGCTTCCGGGAACATCGACACACTATGGAGAACTCCCCGTGTACAGGTGGAGTGCTTTCCAAAGGATCAATACAAATTCGACACAAAGCCTAGTTTGTCTTCATATGCCGGTATTCTGCTGAGAGACGTTACACAGGATATTGTACAGAGTATGGAGTTCAATAAGAGTAGTGTTGCCAAGCAACTTGGTTCGCTGCATCACTATTTCGATGAGAGGTTATTTGCTGATCCGGATGCGTCCTATGAGAAGCTGGAAATGATTCACGACAAATTGAATGGCGTAGATATTGTGAGCCAGATTCAAAACAACATGGATGCCGACGATGTTACTCGAGGAATGCTATTCCACTTGAACACTGAAGTTGAAGACGAGCTCACTGCTGGATTCCATTCCACTTTCAAAGTGCAAGAAGTTTATACCGAGGCAATTTTTGACCTCATGATGGCGCTGCCCATAAACTCTAACCCAGCCATTTACTACCACACAGTGCTTGTGGAGTGCTGTTCGAGAAATTTGACTATTTTGGATAAATTCGATCCCGATCACACCAAGGCTAGATACGTTAAAGTGCTGGGAAGAGCTATTCGATTCTTCTACAAGAACGCAGCCACTTTGGATACTGAGCTGAGAATGAGGTTTGTTGACTGGTTTGCGACACAGATGAACAATTTTGATTTCCACTGGAATTGGAGTGAGTGGCTTCCTTCTCAGTTGGAGTTGGAGTCAGTCGATTACCACCCGCAAATTGTAATGGTTAAAAACATTATCGCGAAAGAAGTTCGACTGACTAACCGCAACACAATCGCAGCCTCTATACCGGAAGAATTACACAAGTATCTCAGTCTCAATTTGCGCACGCCGGAGCAGAATACTGAGCTTGATCGCCAATTTTTCGGCCCGCTGGCCGGTAAACCAGGTGAATCCGATCAAGACGACCCGGGGTTGTTTGCTGAGTTCACTTTCAACAACAAGGATTATCCGTATGCTGATCTCTGTACCGAGGTGTACGACTATCTCATGACCCCAGATTCACCGTTCCAGGAGCTGAACGATTTGATTTTGCGACTCAAAGAGATGCTGGCAGAAGACCAAGTGTACCGGCCTGCGAATCTGGAGAGATATGTGACAAATCTGATAACCCAATCGGTTGGCCTCATTGGATCCACAAGTATTTCTCTTGCGGCATTCAGTATCAACATGCTGCTTCCGAAGCTAAAGAAGATTTTCGGGCTGCCCAACGATATTGGAGCCGTGGAGAATGACCAGTTCCCAGAGAAGGACGAAGAGGGTTTGAGCGAAACAAGATTGTGGATTATACAAAGCGTGAGAAGGCTCTGGAACCGTGAACCCAAAGTTGCATATATCATTCTGGACGTGTACTTGAGCTTGGGTATTTTGTCGAAACTGGAGATTGTGGATGTATTTTTCAGTTTCGAGGAGTCTATACCGCTGATTACAGACTTTGCCGCGGCTGAATACTGCTTTAAACTTGTCAGCGATAGCGTGGATGATGATAAAGTGTTTCACCAGTTTACAAACAATTACCTCTCGCTGCTCAACCACCTTGTGGATGAGATTCTGAAAGGAGGACAACAGCCAATCTCGAGAAGTATCAGGTTCCCGCAAACAGAAAAGGAAAATCTGAAATGGGCTTACATTGGCATGATGGATATTTTCAAAATCTACCTTCGGAGATGTGCAGAGTGGTTTTCTACAAACGCAACATCCTTTATCTCTCAGGTTGAAAACATTGTTGAGCATGCGCCTACAAGGGATAAAATTATAGCTTCGCTGCATGATGCAGAATCTATGTAGAGTGAATTAATTACGCGTGTAGAGAAGGAAATACTAAATTGAGGCGTCGAAGGGGGGCAGCTGCATGTCTAAAAATAGAAACCGTTCTAGCCCTTTATTCTTGTTTGACCCACTACCTCTTGATAATAGTATGAGTGGATGTCAATTGGGTTAGACAGAGGTGGGTAGATGGTTGTGCAATAGATTCTGAGTAGAGTTATTGTGTTTTTAGTATCTCAAAGCTGAAATTCGTCATGCAGTATTGCTTATAAATACCCTTCCGGTGCCACCTTCCGGGAGGCGCGTCGATCTACATCAGCGATCGCGAAAAAGAAAACGCGCTTGGTGCTGCTTTAAAAAAAATTTACACGCTCCTGCACCTAACTGGGCTGTGCACTTTACCAATCTAATTTTTTGATCTGGTTTCAACGTCTACCTGAAATTGTTGATTTCATTCGATTCTTTTCCCGAACAAGCCAGTCTTTTCAAGAGAAAGAGCGAGAAAGATTTTTTTAGGAAGGTCGATCTCACATGTCGTACAACGAAAACTACTACGACCCCAACAGGCCTCCTCAGGAACAGTATTACGCTGAAGGCGGATACCCTTCCGAGGAAAGGTTACAAGGCGGAGGTGAATTTTATGACCAAAATCCAGAGCAAGGTTACTATGATCAGCAGATGTATGATCCACAATACGACCAAGGGTATGACGCTCAGTACTCGGATTCGAATCTGAACCAGCCGTACTACGACCAGGGCCACAACATGGACCCAGAGTCCTTTTCAGAATTCAGTTACGGTCCCGGAGGAGCCGGCGCCCCGTACGACGGGTACCCTGCTCAGTATACTCCTTCGCAAATGACTTATGGTGACCCCCACTCTTCTGGTGCTTCCACTCCGATCTATGGCGGGGGTTACGACCAGAGTGGCATGTTGGCGCTCCCTACTGATCCGTACCCAGCATGGACCGCGGACAACCAAGCTCCGGTTACTATTGAGCAAATTGAAGACGTTTTCATCGACCTCACCAACAGGTTTGGGTTTCAGCGTGATTCCATGCGTAACATGTTTGATTACTTTATGGTTCTGCTCGATTCCCGTTCCTCTCGTATGGCACCTGCTCAAGCTTTGCTTTCCTTGCACGCCGACTACATTGGTGGCGAGAACGCAAACTACCGCAAGTGGTACTTTGCCGCGCAGCTTGATCTTGACGACCAGGTTGGGTTCCGCAACATGAACCTCGGTAAACTTACCCGCAGAGCTCGTAAGGCAAAGAAGAAGTCCAAGAAGGCGAGACAGGCTGTTGAGGAACACGCCGAGGATACCGAAAGGACTTTGAACGAGTTGGAGGGCGACAGCTCTCTGGAAGCTGCAGAGTTCAGATGGAAGGCAAAGATGAATGCCATGGGACCCATCGATAGAGTCAAGCAGATTGCTCTGTATTTGCTTCTTTGGGGTGAAGCAAATCAAGTTAGATTTGTTCCTGAAACTCTCTGTTTCATTTACAAGTGCGCTGAAGACTACCTTAACTCTCCAGCTTGCCAGCAAAGGGTCGAGCCTGTTCCTGAGGGAGACTATCTCAACAGAATCATCACTCCGCTGTACCGTTTCCTCAGATCGCAGGTTTACGAAGTTGTAGATGGCAGGTTCGTCAAACGTGAAAAGGATCACAACAAGGTTATCGGTTACGACGATGTCAACCAGCTGTTTTGGTATCCTGAGGGAATCGCTCGTATCACATTCGAAGACGGATCCCGTCTCGTGGACGTTCCTCTTGAGGAGCGTTATGTGAGACTCGGTGAAGTGGAGTGGGATCACGTGTTCTTCAAAACTTATAAGGAGATCAGAACTTGGCTCCACATGATCACCAACTTCAACCGTATCTGGGTCATCCACGTTACCGTCTACTGGATGTACACCGCTTACAACTCTCCAACTCTCTACACTCACAACTACCAGCAATTGCTCGACAACCAGCCGTTGGCATCTTCGCGTTGGTCTTCTGCCGCTCTTGGAGGTGCTGTGGCATCCGGTATTCAAGTTGTTGCCACTATCTGTGAGTACGCATTTGTGCCTCGTCAATGGGCAGGTGCTCAGCACTTGTCAAGGCGTCTGATGTTTCTGCTTTTGATTTTCGGTGCCAACGTTGCCATGAATGCCTTTGTCTTTGGATGGGCCGGTATAACCACCAGCTCTAAAGCTGCTCACGTTGTATCTGTAGTTGCCTTCTTTGTTGCCGTTGCCACTCTCGTCTTCTTTGCCATCATGCCGTTGGGTGGTTTGTTCACCAGTTACATGAACAGAAGGTCAAGAAAGTACGTGGCATCTCAAACTTTCACCGCGTCGTTTTCTAAACTGCACGGGCTCGATATGTGGATGTCGTACCTTTTGTGGGTTACGGTTTTCGCGGCTAAACTGGCTGAGTCTTACTTCTTCCTTACCCTTTCTCTAAGAGATCCCGTCAGAGAGCTCTCCACCATGCCTATGACCCGTTGTATCGGTGAAAAATGGTTCGGCGACAAAGTCTGCAGACAGCAGGCTAGAATCGTGTTGGGGCTGATGTATGCTACCGACTTGGTACTTTTCTTCCTCGATACCTACATGTGGTACATTGTGTGCAACTGTGTCTACTCGGTGGGTCGCTCTTTCTACCTGGGTATCTCTATTCTGACTCCTTGGAGAAACATCTTTACAAGACTCCCCAAGAGAATCTACTCCAAGGTGCTTGCAACCACCGATATGGAAATCAAGTACAAACCAAAAGTGCTCATTTCCCAGGTATGGAACGCTATTGTTATCTCCATGTACAGAGAGCATTTGCTTGCCATTGACCACGTTCAGAAGCTGCTGTATCACCAAGTGCCCTCTGAGGTGGAAGGAAAGCGCACTTTGCGTGCTCCAACCTTCTTTGTCTCGCAAGATGACAACAACTTTGAGACTGAGTTTTTCCCGAAAAACTCTGAAGCTGAGCGTCGTATCTCCTTCTTTGCCCAGTCTTTGGCAACTCCAATTCCAGAACCTCTTCCTGTGGACAACATGCCCACTTTCACCGTATTCACCCCGCACTACTCTGAAAAGATCCTTCTCACCCTTCGTGAAATTATCCGTGAAGACGATCAATTCTCAAGAGTCACTCTTCTCGAGTATCTGAAACAACTGCACCCTGTCGAATGGGACTGTTTTGTCAAAGATACCAAGATTTTGGCCGAGGAAACTGCCGCTTTCGAAAACGGTGGCTTGGAAGAAGAAAAAGAGATGGGGTCCGACATGAAGACTCAGATCGACGATCTTCCCTTCTACTGTATCGGTTTCAAGTCTGCCGCCCCTGAATACACTCTGAGAACCCGTATCTGGGCTTCTTTGAGATCACAAACTTTGTACCGTACTGTTTCGGGTTTCATGAATTACGCTAGAGCCATCAAACTGCTTTACCGTGTCGAGAACCCTGAGATCGTGCAAATGTTTGGCGGTAACGCTGAGGGCCTTGAACGCGAGCTGGAGAGAATGGCTAGAAGAAAATTCAAATTTGTCGTTTCCATGCAAAGACTTGCCAAGTTCAAGCCTGAAGAATTGGAGAATGCAGAATTCTTGCTTCGTGCTTACCCAGACCTGCAAATTGCCTACTTGGATGAAGAACCTCCTCTGAACGAAGGTGAAGAGCCTAGAATTTACTCTGCTCTGCTCGACGGTCACTGTGAGATTATGGAAAATGGACGCAGAAGACCAAAGTTCAGAGTTCAACTTTCCGGAAACCCCATTCTCGGTGACGGTAAATCCGATAACCAGAATCACTCTCTTATCTTTACCCGTGGTGAGTACTTGCAGCTGATCGATGCCAACCAAGATAACTATCTGGAGGAGTGTCTCAAGATCAGATCTGTGCTGGCCGAGTTTGAAGAGCTCAACATCGAACACGTCAACCCGTATGCCCTGGGTCTCAAGAGCGAGGAACAGGTTGTCAACAACCATCCAGTCGCCATCGTTGGTGCCCGTGAATACATCTTCTCAGAGAACTCTGGTGTACTGGGTGATGTGGCAGCCGGTAAGGAACAGACCTTTGGTACGCTATTTGCTCGTACTATGGCTCAAATCGGTGGTAAACTCCATTACGGACATCCTGATTTCCTCAACTCTGTTTTCATGTGTACGCGTGGAGGTGTTTCCAAGGCTCAAAAAGGTTTGCATTTGAACGAAGATATCTACGCCGGTATGACCGCCGTATTGCGTGGTGGTCGTATCAAGCACTGTGAGTACTACCAGTGTGGTAAGGGACGTGATCTTGGTTTTGGCTCGATTCTGAACTTTACCACAAAGATTGGTGCAGGTATGGGTGAGCAGATGTTGTCCCGTGAGTATTACTACTTGGGAACTCAGCTTCCATTGGACCGTTTCCTCTCTTTCTACTATGCTCACCCTGGTTTCCACATCAACAATCTGTTCATTCAGCTCTCGCTGCAGTTTTTCATGCTTGTTCTCGTCAACATGAACTCGTTGGCTCACGAATCCATCGTCTGTTACTACGACCGTAACCTACCGATTACCGATCCACGTTGGCCAAGAGGATGCTATGAACTGGCCCCTGCCCTTGACTGGGTTCGTCGTTACACACTGTCCATCTTTATCGTGTTTTTCATCTCCTTCATCCCTCTAACGGTACAGGAGTTGGTGGAGCGTGGTGTGTGGAGAGCTACTCAACGTTTCTTCCGTCACTTGTGTTCTTTGTCACCAATGTTTGAGGTATTTGTCGCTCAGATTTATGCCTCCTCGGTGATGACAGACTTGGCGATTGGTGGAGCCAGATATATCTCCACCGGTCGTGGTTTTGCAACCGCCCGTATTCCGTTCTCTGTTCTGTACTCGCGTTTTGCGGAATCCTCCATCTATCTCGGTGCCCGTTCCATGCTGATGCTCTTGTTTGGAACAGTTGCCTACTGGCAGCCACCTTTGCTGTGGTTCTGGGCTTCTCTGTCGTCGTTGGTGTTCTCTCCTTTCATCTTCAACCCTCATCAGTTTGCTTGGGAAGACTTTTTCATCGATTACAGAGACTTCATTCGCTGGCTATCTCGTGGTAACAGTAAATGGCACAGAAACTCATGGATCGGTTACGCCAGGTTGTCGAGATCAAGAATCACAGGTTTCAAGAGAAAGATTCTTGGAGAAGACTCTGAAAAGGCTGCTGGCGATGCTGCTCGTGCTCATCGTACCAATATGTTTTTCGCTGACACTATCCCGTGTGCTATCTATGCCGCCGGCTGCTTCACCGCATACCTTTTCATCAATGCGCAAAACGGTGTCCGCGGTGATGAAGTGCATGTTGTCAATGCCTGTTTCCGGATGGTGATCTGTGCTTTGGGTCCAGTGGTGATCAACATGGGTGTTTTGTTCTTCTGTCTGGGTATGTCTTGTTGTGCCGGTCCTCTCTTGGGAATGTGCTGTAAAAAGACCGGTGCTGTTATGGCCGGTTTTGCTCACGGTGTCGCTGTCATCATCCATCTCGTTTTCTTCATTGTCATGTGGGTGCTGGAAGGTTTCAGCTTTGGCAGAATGCTTATCGGAATGGCTACTGTTGTCTACTGCGAAAGATTACTGTTCAAAGTTATGACTGTCACAATGCTGACCAGAGAGTTCAAGAACGATCATTCAAACACCGCTTTCTGGACTGGAAAATGGTACGGCTCAGGATTGGGATGGATGGCCTGGACTCAACCTTCTCGTGAATTTGTTGCCAAGATCATTGAAATGTCGGAGTTTGCCGGAGACTTTATTTTAGGGCATATCTTGCTCTTTGTCCAGTTCCCGATTCTTTGTATCCCATTGATCGACAGATGGCACTCTGTGATGCTTTTCTGGTTGAAGCCAAGTCGTCAAATTAGACCTCCAATCTACTCTCTCAAGCAGGCTAAACTCAGAAAGAGAATGGTGAGAAGATACTGTACTCTGTACTTTTCTGTGCTTGCTTTGTTTGTGATCCTCATTGTGGCACCCGCTGTCGCAAGTTCGTACGTTGCCAAAGATGCTGGTCAAACTTTAAGTGGTATCGCTGAAGGAATCTTCCAGCCAAGAGGACAGGATCACAATGACACTGGAAAGAATGCCACATGGGTCATGACAACTACCCCATCTCTATCTACTTGGTCTACCAAGGCTTGAGTTTTAGGGATAAAACATTCTCCATGGTGTGTTATACGCCGTTTTTGTATTAAGAGTTTCAAAATAAAGATTGTTGAAATAGTGATTTGTAGTTTTGATATTTTGTATCTTAAGCTGAAGGCAATCTAATGAGACCAAACTACAACCCATCAGTTTGATCTGACATTATTCAAGATGTTGCTAAATTTTTGGACAGTGGATTGATTTTAAAACGTTAAAGGGGTACTGTATTTTGTATTCGATAGAATGAAGTCGGATTCATTATGGGGCATTTTTGCATTCAATGACATCAAGATATGAGATACTGTGATGAAATCCTACTGAATTGAAGACTGACAATGCAGTGAAGGCATCAATGCTGAGAACGAATGATTTATCAAACTCGTCTCTCAGTGTCTATTAGATTTTAATGACCTAGATGCGAGTGACCTAGATGCGAGTGACCTAGATGCAAAAAGTGAGTATGCATGAGACTTTGGGCCATTTGTGGAACTGCACAAGTTATGAACCTTAATGTGATGATCCGATTTACGCATTATGCTTGAAGGCGAGGCTTCAAGCTTTGTAGGATGCCTCAATATGGCCCCTTCTGATAACGGCGAAAGTAGTATGCAAATTCTTCAAATACCCTCATTCTATCATGTATTACAATGTACTAAAGAAAAACCTCGGCATTGATCTCAACAGCAGAGGCAGCGTAGGGAATGTCAAAGCTCTGAAGAACTTCTGGGTGTATAACACCGATAGAACCAATAGCCATTGCATCTTCTCCCTTTCTGGCTCTAAAAAAGATCTTGGCTCCTCTTCCGGGGAAAAAGGTTGGATTCTCTTTATCCTCTTCAATCCAGTGACCTCTTTCGAGTTCAACGTTAGGATCCGACAGCCAGGGCACTCTCATGGTTTGCATGATTTTGCCCAAAAGGCCTTGTACGTACTCGAAACCTGAAGTCTTGCCGGCATAGATGGCAGACCAGTTTCTCTGGTTAAAAGCTCCTCTTTCCAAACTAGAGTCCTTCAAGACGATATCTCCAGCCTCGAAAACCTTGATTGGCAAAGAGTGTTTTCTGTTCTCCTTGATTGTTTTCAAAATCCCAGGAAGCAAAGTGGTACGTACAACTTGGAACTCAACTGTCTTGGGGTTTTCCAATTTCACAGCAGCGCTTCCGTCATCGGTTTGTCTGAGATAACGAAAGTTTTCGTCGTGAGAGCATAAAGTCAACGGCATAACCTCTGAATAACCGGATTGGGCTGAGGCTTGACGCAAAATGTCAGCAATCTTGTTTACTTTCAACGGCTGAGCTACAGAGGCAGTTGGAGCAAACTTGGAAATAGGCAAATTGTTGTAGCCGTAGGCAATAGCCACATCCTCCATAATATCGCATTGATGCAAAATGTCAGGACGAGTGATTGGGATCTCCACATCGAGGATATTCTGTTTCGTAGAAGGCTTTCCTGTCAATGACATCTCCTTGAGCAGGCTGCAAATATCTTGACTGGTTAGTTCAAGACCCAAGCACGAATTGATGTAGCTTATCTCCGCTTCCATTGAGCGGGGGGCCAAATGAGGGCATACACGTGACTCGCCGTTGTGCTCAGAAATGATCTTCACAGGCTCAATGGTGAACGGTTCATCACAGTGGGTGGAGAACATAGCTACCAGTTGGTTAACTACTATTTCCGTCTTTGTGCGATCCGTTCCGGTAATATCTAGAAACACGTTACGAGTATTCACCGAGATTTTTGACTTCTCAGAGTTGATGATCGGTGGCATCGAAGCTACTTTTCTTTCGGCATCGAGAATCACAGGATACACAGGCGAGTCACGGATGATATGCAAGTACTTACCCAGATTCTTATCCTGATCGTAGAATTCCATCAATTCATGACCGTTCATTTCCTTTGTTTGATTCAAGGGAGTGAACACGATATCGGAAGGTGGGAGTGCTTCGTACGTGAATGGTGGTGTCAGCTGGTCTAGATCATGTGTTCCCATAGCGACAAGTGTACGGTTACGACACAGGTTACTATGCAACTTGTCTTGAAGTGAGATGAACGACTCGTAACTGCGTTCGGTGAAACGAATGTTTCTGAGAATAGCAGCAGCAGCGTATGGACGAACTTCAGAAGTTGAGCTTTTGATGGTGAGAGAAATAGTAGGCTCAGCTGGAACTAAACGGAAATTGGGCTGTTCTGAGTTACCCAAAAACTCATTTAATGCCTGAGCGATTCCCTCAAAACACAACATATCGTACCTGTTGGCTGGAATCTCAATCTTGAGTTGTGGCCGTTCTCCATTCTTGCAGTCTTCAGTGGTATCTTCGTCAAGCTCGATTCCGAACTCGAAACACAGCTCATCGAATTCCTGTGTAGTGTATGATTTGCCGAGACTGGCAAATAGATCCTCCTTATCAACGGCAACGGTAGGCATCCTCGAATGAGTAACGAAAAATTCACAGTATGAGATTTACGCGGGAGAAGACACTTTTGTGAGTGCACGACTGATGATTATAAGTGACCAAAAAGTAATGGACGAATCCGGATTCGAACCGGAGACCTCTCCCATGCTAAGGGAGCGCGCTACCAACTACGCCATACGCCCTGTTGGAAACCGCCAGCGGAGCTTTAAAAGATGTGCTATATAACCATTTTCGTTGGAACCTCGACACCTCTCATCCATAAGTTTGTTCAAAATCTAGCAAGCCCCGGGATAAAACTTTCAAACAAGAAGAGACATTTTATGTGGTACAGCTAAACATCTTCGGTCTTGACCTCTAATCCGTCTTTCCACTCAAAGACACTCACCCAGCGGGCAAGAAAAAATATTCAGAGTCAGATACTGAGAGCGTTAACGATCCGAAAGTTATTAGAATCATTTGAAGCATTCAGAATACTCAGATGGAACTCCTCATGCATGCATAAAAATGTCAGACCGTGTCAATACGGAATTGCCCTCTGATACGTAATATAGGCAGCAAAAGATGTCGGGGAAAACAATGAATAGGTCTTATGACATGACGATGAAACTGCTTCTTGTGGGAGATTCTGGTGTCGGCAAGTCATGCCTGCTGCTCCGGTTTGTTGAAGACAAGTTTGTGCCAAGCTTCATTACCACCATTGGCATAGACTTCAAGATTAGAACGATCGAAATAAATGGCAAGAAGATCAAATTGCAAGTTTGGGACACTGCGGGACAAGAAAGATTCAGAACGATAACTACAGCCTATTACAGAGGTGCTATGGGGATCGTACTGGTTTACGATGTCACTTCTGAAGCTTCTTTTGAAAACACGAAAAACTGGTTTCAAACGGTGAACCAGCATGCAAATGACGACGCTCAACTGATTTTAGTGGGAAACAAGTGCGATGAGGAAGACTCGAGGCAGGTTTCCACCAAGCAAGGTGAGTTGCTTGCCCAGGAATTGAATGTCCCCTTTCTTGAGGCAAGCGCAAAGAATAATTTGAATGTGGAGAATATCTTTTATAGTTTGGCGAAGCTCTACGAGGAGAAGGTAGGCATTCAAGGTACATCTACTGGAGGAGGTAATGTCGATGTGAACGGTGGTGGTGATAGTGCAAAATCAGGTTGCTGCTAAGTTTACGTAGACGTATTGTGAAAGATTATTATGTTTCTTGTACTTTTCGGTATAGAATTGAAGTTTTTAATTCAACAAAGCGTATAGAAAAATTAAAACGATGACACATAAATTCGATCCTTACAAGCTTACTCACAACTCGCTTCGCTCGTTATTCGTTGTTGATTTACAAATGTATGCGGTATGGTTTTACCCAAGTGTTCAAAGGTCAACGACCATACACAGCGTTGAGGAATATACCGCAGTGGAAAGCCCATAATGGCCGAACTCAACCACCCGAGAGTGGGAATTCAAAACCGGGCTTCCCTCAATATGCAATCTGTCGACGGAGCAACTCTGTACAATAGTCAACAAGTGACGTTGCCAAAACCACCCAACAAGGGACTCCCTTACGAAAAGGCGGCTCCAAACGCCTAAAGTCATAAAGTCAAGCAAGCAGCACGCGCCATGATCCGCTCAACCACCGAAGTAGGACCAGACCACAGGTGTACCGTTGCCTTACTCAATGACCCTCGAACAGCAGCAAGGGCTTTCGTTTTCGGGACTCCTTGAAGGACTGATGTAATGACTTTTACTTGCTTCTCGAGCGCCGAGCTGCTGAAGTTTCGACTACATCGCTTCCAAGGCAGAACCAAAAAAGCAATGAGCGTCCCTCCAGCACAGACTGGTTATAGAAAAAAAAAAAATGAAAAAAATAATCATTTATATAGACATCCTCACGTCAGGGTAACCACCACTTTACTAGGGTGAGCACATGAGTAGAAGAGTAGCGAGGCACAGAGAAAGACAGGGGGACAAGCCCCAAGAAGAGTCGACACAGCCTAAAGTTGCCCGGGTGAATCGTGGTGAGAAGCCTGGTGCGATTTCCTTCAGCTCTCAGTTCCAGCAGCCTGCAGAGAACGTGATTCGACTTTTCAAAGAGTGCTTTCAAGAGATTCTAGAAGATTCTGACCACTGTCAAGAGCAAATACAGACTGTCAAGGGTGATTTGTTCAATCGAGATTATAATCTGGCCTTTGGCGATGAAACAAGGAGATCTGCCTACGTTGTGAGATGGTCACCAGCCCGTGCTTTGTGCTATTCTTCCTTTTTCAGTCACATTGCTCCAATAAGAAGCTGTTTGGCGGATTTCAGTACAGACAGCATTAACATTCTTGGCATAGGTGCTGGAGCAGGCGCTGAACTTGTTGCATTTATTAGCTTATTCTCTCGCGCAAGGGAGTTGGAGCCGTACTCAATTACACGTCTTGAGTTGAAGTTGGTGGACATTGCAGACTGGGCAAATATTGTAGACAACATTTCGAATTGGTCCGCCTCTCATTGGTTGGAAAACAGTAGCACTGTTGATACCTCTTTCCTGAAGGCGGATGTTTTGAAGGAGACACCGATTACCTTGCAGTTACCTCAGCAGGATCTTATAACATTATTGTTTACCACAAATGAGCTTTTTGCTGCCGACAAGAACGGCTCGATTCAGTTTCTGCATCTTTTGTCAAAGCATTGCAAGAAGGGAGCACTCATGCTGATGGCAGAAAGCGCGGGATCATATTCTTTTATAGATGTTGGTCAAAAGAAATTCCCAATTTTCTTCCTCGTCGATACGATATTATGTGGCCCACCTGATAGCAATAAAGGGGCCTGGGAGCTGCTGGATTCAAACGACAGCATCTGGTTCAGAATTGATGAAGAACTGAACTATCCCATCAAACTTGAAAACATGAGGTTCTTCTACAGACTCTATAGAAAGAAATAGGGTATTTGCATAAACGGTATTTCTAAATTTAGTAATGTGGTGTCTCAGATGGGCATGCTAAGCAATTTTTCTGTACCCCTTGCATGATGCATTGCATAACGAGGCTCATAACACCAGCCACGCGAAAAACGTTTCTTTTATTAGTACGATCTTCACGATCTTCAAACCATAGATTGCTAGGAAAAACAACTTAAATACGAGCACCGTCCACTTGAAATCTCAAAATGAATAGTCTCAACTTGGTCGGAACACAAAACGTCGCTGCAGTCAGCGACCTCGCATCTCTCACTGCTGGTTTGCAATCAGCTGCAACCGGGAAAGCATCAGAAATAGAAAGTGGAGCCTTGAGTGTTTTGGGCGGGGCCACTGGAGTGGCTTCAGACGTTGAGAGTGCCGCCACAGGCTTAACCGGGTCTGGGGCTGGTGCTTTTTCTTCACTCACAGCTGCTGCCGGTAGCGGTCTTGCAGGAGCATCAGGGATGGCTTCTCAGGTTGTTTCCTCTGGTAGTGCGCTCGCCTCTTCAGGAATGCAGACAAGCATGCTAAGTAACTTGAGCCCCAGTTCTGCTGCATCTTCTGAAATGAGCTCTATGACATCATCCGGTAAGAGTAGCACCTCTTCCCCGGATTCTTCATCATCTGTATCTAAATCCAGCTCAGTTGCTTCTGCAACCTCCACGGAAAACTCTGCTGAGGCTCTCAATTCACCTGTGAACTCTCACAAGCTGAAATATGCTACAATTATGGGCGGGCTTGTCAGTTTACTGCTTTGTGCTGCGGAGATTTGAGTGATTTGTTAACCGGTTTTAACAATGTATACTTGTATTTCGAAATTAAAAGTTTTTGTTTCTTATGTGAGCGTGGTAAAGAGCGGAGTTATGTCCTGGCATTTCCAGCAGTCTGTAGCTGTAAATAGTCAAGTTTAGGAGAAGGACGAACTCTTCAATTCTAGAATACTCTCAGGTTTTTGAGGTTTTGGCTCGAACTGCTGGTGTGCGAACGGTGAATCTGACCACAAACTCTGTGAATTTTACAAGTAGAACTCTTAATTGACGGTTTTCCTTGCAAAGACGTAATCCTATGCAGAGATAGTTGATAAGTGTTTCTGTTATATCAATTACCACTATCAACCCTGCGGAGAGACCGAGTGTAGGCGTCGGCTGAACAATGGGTTGTGCACAAGAAAATCGCTTATACCATTGGGTGTATGATTTGGAAACAGGCGATGTTGAAGAAGAGTAAGAAGTTCAAAGGGCGGCGTTCGAACCTGGATTGTTTGTGTCATATTGTGAAGAGGACTTTATCGTCTTAAGTTTACTTTTTGAGTTGGTCTTCATTATGTACATACTACAATGTGTCGGTAAGGGTCCATAACGGCAATCACACACTGTATACTATGAGCTCAAATTTTACATGATTTATTTGCTTTTTTCACACTCAGGAACATGTGCTCAGGGACAAAATTATTTCATAGGTGAGCCTTAATTTCGTGATAGCTCAAACTTTTCAACCGATATCACGCAAAATGTGCTAGAAGGTGGTTTGTTCGCATCGCTTCCCCTTATTCTCTAGTAAAAAAAAAATGGAGGAGAGCGTTCTGTTACACTAATTCAAACAATACTCACTTTACACTAATTCAAACAATACTCACTTTACGCAAATTCAACGAACAGCTGTAAGTCAAAAAAATTCCAAGAAAAGCAAAAAATGCTTCGCTTCTTGAGAGAGTTGATAGAGAAAGAAAAAATATATATACCCGAAATCATGTGATCAGAACAGACATTGTTAAAAGCCACACCAGAGAACTAAGACTGAGGCGAAAAGTGGTTACGGATAGGTCATAGATATATATATAGTGGACTAAATAGGCGATTTAATGAATTTAAGGTTTAGAAAAAGAAAACAACAAGAACCAAAAACCATCAAAATGAGAGACGCATTCAACGTTGGTATCCCACAACTTTATACACTCTACGAGTATCTTCCGGAGTACGAACAAGAAAGAATTCAAGCCAGAGATGTAAGGGAAGGGCTGTTTCCCGAAGGGAACGTCACCGACGCTGAGATTGTTTTCGACAATTACTGTGAAGGGCTGGAAGACGAAGTAATACACCACTCTATTCTTTCCAACAGATCTGTCCTTGGGCAGTTCAAAAAAGACATCCGCTCAGTCTATTTCAGGCAGCGCGTTCTTTTCAGTATCGATGTAGAAGCTTTTGAAAAAAACTCATCGTGTGTCACTGAGATTGGAATCTCAATATTCGATCCTTTGTCCCAGAAGTTTGCCAATGTTCCTAGAATTCGTAACATCCATATAATCATCAGCGAGTACTACTACATGAGGAACAAGCGCCACGTGCCTGATCACAAAGACAACTTTTTATTTGGTGATTCCCTCATCATGACTGCGCGAGATGCCAAGATGCTGATTCAAGTTTTGATAAACTATTATTTCCAGCAGCTGCCTCTCGAAACAGGCTGGGCTACCGCTCTTGTTGGACATGACGTTCGTGGAGATATCAGATGGCTGAGGGATATTGGAATTAGAGTACCTAAAAATCCTTATATTATAGATACTCAAAGAGTATTCGCATACACTCATGGCAACTTTGGTAACTCGCTGGTCAAATTGTTGCGCTACTTCAAGATCCCGCATTCTCACCTTCACAATGCCGGTAATGATGCTCATTACACCTTGTTGTTGCTCATGCATTTGTGCGATCCCCATGTGAGACGTTTATGGTCTCTCGATTGCCCTTATCATGCTGTATCGAATTATAGGGATGCTATCGCAAAAATGAAGCTGCCCACAAAGAACTTGAGGTCCTCATGCGAGCAGGTCAAAGAGCCTAGCCCAGACTGTGGCTTTATCACAGCCCTTCAGCAAATCTACGCAGTTGATCCTTCTTTTCTTCCATCTGATGATGAAGAGACCGATCCATATGGTTATGCTACTTATGAATTGGGTGGTACAACATATGCTGATCCATATTACGATTCTGATTCAGGTTGGTAGCCTTCCTCATGGCGGGTTGACAAAAGCTGTTGCAATAGCGGCCTTATTGTCGTCGATCACCTTGTGGAGTTTCAGTGCTAAACTAGCGCATTTTTTCGCCAATAGAGGATCACTGATTTCGCTAAACATTCTTTGTGACCAATCGTTCAGTTCTAAAATGTCTCGGGGAAACATCTCAGCCAACATTTGCTCGCTTGTGTTGTCCACAATGATCAAAAGAACAAACAGCAGCGCGTTCAGAATCACCATATCGTCGTTCCCTTCAAAAAGATTTCTGTTTCCTTGAAGAGCATGCATAAGCGGTTTGACAAGCGCCAACGTTTCACGCAACATGTCTGGAAGATCGACTGAAGAAGGATAAGCGCAATCTAAAATAATCCCCAGCGTCTGAATGAAGTGAGCATTAAGAACGTGCGAATACCTACCCACATCAAACCCCAATCCTCCATGCAACGAGATGCTACTTTGCCATATTCCAATCAATGGAAAGAGCAACTTGGCCCCTAAAGACTGGTAAAATCCTGGAGCTGGTTTTTTTGCTGTCTCACCCGACTCTTGGTGCGATCTCAGTCTGGCGGAAACCTTGACAACCTGTCCAATACTGTGGCTGTCTTTTTGTATGATTTTGTCTTGAATGTTATTTGTTATAGTTTCCCATCGCGAACCACCTTCAAAGTTTTCAAATTGATCGTGTATATGTTTTGGCAGAGTCTTGGTAGGAAATGCAGGGTTCAGCGATTTGTGTGGTAGATCTGTATGTCCTCTCATTTCTCGGGTTCCAAGACCAAGAGACGAAAGAAGCAGAAGGCGCTGCTGTAAAGAATAATCCCCTCCGGCAAAGCATTCAATGATAAACCTTGTCGACTTTTTGGTCTCATCGCAAACTACCAGCGATATCAAAATGTTCAGCTTCAAGTCATTGAAGTCTGGAATCTCGTACCGATTGTCCATCCCGATCGTAGTTGTGATAAGCTCTTTGGCATACATTACAACTTCTCCTCCCAACAGGTGTTTGGCTCTGATGAGCACGGCGCCCTCCCTCAATGCTGTCTTTACATGTTGAGGAGGGTCCTTCCTTAAATAGTCAAGAAGCTGTTTTATATACATTGGTCGAGCCACTTCTGACTGTGTTTCGTCGTCAGAGTCAATATCCTCACTCAAGGACAGCTTTGAGGTGGCTTCAACAAGGCCTAAATTCGGCATAGCAAAGTCTTGTTGAGGCATCAGCTTGGACCAGTCGGGTGGAGCACTCTTGAAGTGAGATAAATAATCCTCTCTGTTAACGAGCGAAGGAGACAAATCAGTTTCAGCATTCGAGATGGAAAATATTGGCTTCGCCAAAGTCGACAATTGGGAAACCTTATTCGCCAATGTCATCCCCATTTGTCTGATCAAAATACTGCTAGAATTGATTCGATTTGTGATGCTGTTCAAAAAAAGGGAATCAGCAGAAAGTCTCTCGGTGCAGTTTCTATCTACTTGATCGAGTGCAGCCAAAAGAAACGAGGTGTATGATTGCTGTAATGCAACTGGGGACGATTGAATAAATCCTGGAGAGCCCCAAGTTCCTAATACCTTTTCAAAGTGTTCATAACCATAGTCTGGCAAAATCAATGCCATAACCGTGAGGATTGATTCATTCTCCAAGTCCAAGCAGTAGGCCAAAATGGGCTGATAAGTGGTGTCTGTCATCAACGAATCCAGCAGCTGAGCGAATGTGTAGAGCACCTCTTTCTTTGGTTCGATACCGCTTGCAGCGTTATATGAGATGAATCGCCTGATGAATGTAGTTCTTTCAATTCCTGAAAAGTAATTGCCGACCAAACTCGCCACGGCGTCCCAGTATTTCGAGCATGCAAATAAGCGAAAGAAAGATTCATCGTTGCTAGAAAGTTTAAGTAACGAAACGAGCATTCTAGAAACTCGCTTGCGGTTGTAGTCTGAATTCACAACCTGGCCCAGTTCTTGGCCGACTTGTGCTGAGTAGAATTCAGCTTTCGACCAATTGCATAGAAGATCCTGGACAGCACTCACTTTATGATTATGAAAGAGTTCATTGAACAAGGAGAAAAGTCTTCCTCCAAAGAAGAGTGCATTCGTCTCTTTGAATTCTGAATCACTAATTCCATCAAGTATGTGAGTCAAGAAACCGCAACGAGATATTATAGCCAACAAAACATTCAAATAGATAACAGTTTGATGAGATGAGCTCCTTGCGTTATTCACCAATACTGATATAGCCTCAAGATTGGACAGTGAAATCACAAGCTGATTTTTCACATCAGAGCTTAACAAGGGGTACAATTCATTGACTGTGTAGGTCACCAGTGTTGAGGCCAATGCGAGTCGCTGAGACGGTTTGCTGGGTTTGATGTTTTTCAAGAATAATAGAATCTCCTTCAATTGCTTCTCATCTGGTTTGCTTTTCAGTTGATTAATCACACTCTCCAGTGAGGCATGCGACATATAGGAATATATATGCACTCTTTTTTACCCCTGAAATCTCTATAAACTGCCAGTTTAGCCTACTTTGTAGATGTCTATCCGTCACTCATACGCAGCAGTTTAGGCCGTATAAGGCATCTAGCTGAGGATTGTGGCCAGTCTACCTTCTCGATAAAAACTAGTGAAAATCGGTTTTTGCTCGCCAAGTATTGGGTCATGGTCACCGGCAACCATAGAGTTAACAGTATGAAGTTATCCTGATATTTCAGAAACAATTCACTCGGCCAATCGAGTTAAACCTAATTGAACATCAAAGTGAAGAAAATGAAGATCCTCACTTGGCATGGCAGCTTGTTGCATTACATTCACCGAGAGAATCGTCAAAACATTCTATGTCTCTGTAGTTATAGTTTGAAAAGGGTAGACACACTAGTTCAGAGTGGCCAAATGATCTGGTCTCAATAAGGCACGACGAACAAAGCCACAATAAAGAGAATCTCTTCAAATTGAGACATTTCTTTTGCAATCTTGTACAGTGAGTTTTACCCTAGCGATTAATCAGGCCTCATGTTAAGGTATGGGTAACTCAGTGTATTATCTTTCAAAAATATACTATCAATGACAATAGAATAATAACCCTTGACCGTTCAGATAGGTTGTTGTATCTAAATACTCGATAAATGAAGAAAAAGGCTTTTGAATTCCGCACTTTGACAAGAGAACAAGGTCACTTGATTGGGACAAAAAGTCCGAGGTATCAATGAAAATTCAGTTGTTTTGGTATACATGAAAAGTCTTCAGACAGCTATCAAACTTTAAAAAAGGACTCTATTCTCTTTGCAGATTTTGTTTTGCTTTAATCGTTATTATGAAGTATTACATTTAAGAGGTGAGAGTTTGGTCAGCTACTGAAAAAATGACTGATTTTGAGCAGACTGAAATTGTGATACTAAGCTCATTCCTCTGATAGTTACGGTAATACATAACATCCTAGCACCCTATCTCCAGCCCTAAAGTTTGTCACGCTTTTCCCCTGTGCACGACCAAAAATCCACCTATAGCGAAAAATACTGCATAAAAAGTCAACACCTTTAAAAAACCTATCTACATAAGCAGAAATGGGAGGAGCTCGTGACAAGAAAGTCGAATATTTCGCCAAGCTAAGACAACTCCTTGAGGAGTACAAGTCCATCTTTGTTGTTGGTATCGAGAATGTCTCATCTCAACAGATGCACGAAATCAGAAAGGTGCTGAGAGACAGAGCTGTCGTCTTGATGGGAAAGAACACCATGGTCAGAAGAGCCATCCGTGGATTCCTTGCCGATCTGCCAGAGTACGAGAAGCTTTTGCCTTTCATCAAGGGAAACGTTGGTCTTGTCTTCACCAACGCTGACTTGAAGGAGATCAGAGACGAGGTCATGGCCAACAAGGTTGCCGCTCCAGCCAAGGCTGGTGGTGTTGCTCCAGATGATGTCTGGGTCAGAGCCATGAACACCGGAATGGAACCAGGTAAAACTTCCTTCTTCCAAGCTCTTGGAATTCCAACCAAGATTGCCAGAGGTACCATTGAAATTGTATCCGATGTCAAGGTTGTCGAAGCCGGTCACAAGGTTGGACAATCCGAGTCTGCTCTGTTGAACTTGCTGAACATCTCTCCATTCACTTTCGGTATGGTTGTCTCTCAAGTTTACGACGATGGTCAAGTATTCCCATCTTCCATCTTGGACATCACCGATGAGCAGCTGTTGGAGAACTTTGTTTCTGCCATCAACACCATCGCCTCCGTCTCTCTGGCTATTGGCTACCCAACTCTCCCATCTGTGGGTCACTCTGTTGTCAACCACTACAAGGACGTTCTCGCTCTTTCTATTGCCACTGACTACACCTTTGAGGGTTCTGAAGCCATCAAAGACAGACTGGCCAACCCAGAGGCTTACGCTGCGGCTGCCCCAGCTGCCGCTGCCGCCACTGAGGATGCTCCAGCTGCTGAGGAAGAGGAAGCTGCCGAGGAGTCCGAGGACGACGACATGGGATTCGGTCTTTTCGATTAAGCTTGTAGTTAAATGCTAGTTTATTGATGCAAATTTCCTTTTTTTTCCGGATCAATTACTTTGAATGTGAGCGAAGACCGTGGGTTGTAATGAGCCTTTGATTTTGTTTCCTTCTCTTTCTCCAATCTGAACGGCCTTGTTCCTTGCTGAGTTCTGGAGGAGGGCTCTTCAACCTGTTCCAATTCTTTGTTCGAAGTTTTGTTAGAGATCTCTTCAGCCTTGTGCGTTTCGAGGGACTCGACTTCTTCAACGTTCGGAGTTCCAGAAGACTCGCCCTCTTCCAGCTCCTCATTCAAAGTTGGACACTGTTTGTCAATCTCAGTCCTGTTTTTCAGATTCTCTTCGAGAAAGTCTCCTTCCCTGTACATCTTCAGCACTTCAGAGCTTAGCGCATTCACATCAAATACCGCATCTTGCTGGCCGGTTGAGGTTTCCTTATGTGGCTCAGACGCATTCTCAGCTAAATTCATCCACTCCTTCTTGTCAGCTTTGAACCAGGATTTCCATCCTGATTTCCGTTTCTCTGTGCTTAGTCGATGCTTCGCCTGTTCCAACTCATCCAGTAGCTGTCTTTGCCTTTCTGTCTGCTCTAGATCGGGCTCGTCAATTTCCATCACTTCGTCTTCTAGAACTTGCCATCCCAGTAATCTCAAAAGCTTCGGCATCGCTTTACGATACGCCATGTGACCATCCACATAATCGGAGCAGTCGAAATCTTCCACTTCAGAAAGGCCGCCTATCGAGGTCAACCCCGCTACCGAGCGCAAACCTCCAGATGTAGCCCTGAAAAGGTAACCCAAGATCCAGTCTTTGCGGGAATATCCGTTGACAAAACGGCCTGAAACAACGGACCGTGCTGAGGCCAACTGATCACGCTTGTGAACAAAGGGAGCTCCAAAAATATAGACGTCTTCTACAAGCCCATAAGCGCCCTTGCGAGAAAGTTCTAACAAACAAGAGTATATCGCTCGCGCACCAACGGAAAACCCTACCAGCGTCACTGGACGCACACCCAAATTTCTTTTGATCAGAGTGTCAGCCAGCACCTTTCCCGCTTTCCAAGCTCGATCGAGTGTCACATTCCACGGGTTATCAACAAGATATCCCAATTTACTCAAAAGCATTGGTAGCTGCAAAGAAGACATCAAAGCCATAAGCACAGTCTGTCCAAGGATCTGTTGCACAGACTGAGTGAGAACTTCTGTTGCTAGTATATTCACCGTTTGACCCATTGAGGTGAGCATCTCTGGTTCCCATAACAGAGAAAATAGATCACCCATAACAGGGTCTACTGTGGAGAATGGGATCCGAACATCGTCATCCTTTGACGACATCCATCCAGATACCGTAATAATAAGGTTGACTCGACCATTGTTGTGTAAGGGACGAAATTCAAACGTCTTGATATCGCCCGCTCTCTTCATCATGCCGCTTGAACCGATTTTGGCTCCCGCTGCAACCCCAGTAGATGTCACAAGAGCTGTTCCTCCAACTCCCGCCAGAAAGGTGGACGTTCCTGCAATACCAACGGTGGAAAACCCAGCTGCGAGCCCGGCAGTGATGACGGGAGCAAGGATTCCAGCAGAAAGACCAATCACTAAGCCTCCGCCAATTGTGGCCAGCCCGACATAAGCCATTTTCTTCTTGCGAGACATCTTCTTCCGATGAGAAATTATTTCCTTCCCATCCCAAGTCTGGTCACTGGCTTCTTCCATCTCTAAGGCATCGGTAATCCGCCGCTCGAATTCGTAAACTTCCAGAGGTTCCAGTCCCACGTATCGAGCAAAAAGTATGAGCAATGTACGTGATCGCGAGTCGTATATGGAGTCGGCCAAAAGGTTCAAAAATAAGTCGCACACCACAGTCCATCGAATGTCGACTTCAATCTTTCGCGAATCACCATCTGTCGTCTTCCCCTCAACCACTATAAGTGAGTCGTCCTCCACCTCTGGCTTCTCAAGCACCTCGCTTCCTTTTAGACTTCTCGATAAATCATTAGGGACTAAGCCATGACAGGATAGCTTTTCGATCATTTTTCTCTCATCAGGCGAAAGATCCAAATGGTCAAAGATTCGTGTCATGATCTTGACCGACCATTGTTGTAACGAGCCATGCGCCTTACTCAACTTTCTAGCGAGCCTTGCAGAGTGAGACCCTCTCACATTTGCCAACGTCGTGGCCATCTCTGTCATCACCAAATACACCAGTCCTACATAAGCCATCTTTTGAAATTCTGACAGCATATTCTTAGTAGCATAAACCTGGGAAGATGAGTTTTCCTCGCTATCTGACTCTTCATTTGCGTCTTCTTGCAGTTTTTTGATGTTTGAGCTCTCCTTTTTCAGAAGAAAGTCAAAGTTTTTATCGATCTTCCTATACACTTCCGCTTGCTCCTCCGCGCCCACTCTCGTGTATCCGTTGCTTGCACTATTTTGATGGCTATGTTTGAGAGGGTCGTACGTGTTGTCTTGGTCCATGGTTTTGCCATCCTGGTCAAAAAAATCATCCATAACTTCTGAATCCATTGTTCGCCAGTTGTCATCATCAAAGTTGGGATAAATTTCCTCTTCATCCACTTTGGGTGGATTTACTAGCTCCACATTTGAAGTCAAATTTCGACTGGGGTAGTCAGGGACCTCTTGCTTGTTATCACCTAAATAAAACTCTACAAAGCCATCGCACTCCGACGTGGCTATCACATTACTTTTCGATGAAGTTTGATGGCTGCTGCTGGCCAAAGACTCAAGCGACGCCAGCGTCGCCATTTGTTTACTCAATCTCTCAATTTCAACATCGCTTGTGTTCTTTACTAAGGAATGCCTGGAAATAGACTTTTCTCTGGATGAAACTTTCGACAACGGTGGCGGTGTGGGAATCTCCATGCTAGATACGAATGGGGATCCGCTTCTTTCCCTCGTTGTTCGAAAATGAGGGCTTTCGCTCTCCCTTATTGTTGGTGGGTCCATCCGTATATTTGTGTTGTGGCAAATAACCAAAACTATTCGCGATTGTTTTGGGCGCGTGAAATTGATTTGTGCCAGATTTTTGGGCAATCTACTATTTTTGCCCTTAGTATGATTCTCAGCTGTCTCCGTCTCGAAGGGACGGGAAGAAAAGAGACAAAGATGTCTAGAGTATCTTCAGCTCTAAAATATTTATCCTTGTCCTGAACAACCATTTCTCCATTGTTTTCATCAAACAAATTGGGCTAGCTATCAACAAAAAAAAAGGCATCACATAAGGACTATTTAACAGAAAATAACCTAACTCCATAACCATTAAAAGTGACGTTTCACAGATGTATAAAAACCTATTTAGAGGCATTGCGTAACATTTACTCTTCGTCCTCGTTGTCAGAGACAGCAACGGAGTAGAATTGCAATTGGTAGGTGTTCTTCTTGACAGAGACGAATCTGATCCAATCTCTGATTTGGTTCTTCTTCAAGTATCTCTTGGAAAGGTACTTAAGGTACTTACCAGAGAACTTGGTAGTAGAAACGACAACAACCTTGGAGTTTTCCTCGGTAACAGTGATAGAGTTTCCCAAGTTTCCGACAGTGTTGTCAACCTTGATGTGGTCGATCAAGTACTTGGCGTAGTCAGATGGGTCGAAAACACCGTTCTCAGTTGGAGCGCTGCAGTCAACAACGAAGTTCTTAGCGACTTTTTGGGATCTCTTGGTCTAAACAGTTAGCCTACTGCACAAATATCAAAAGATATCAAAGACAGCAAAGCCCTGATTCAAGCTCTAGGAAATCTATCAATCGCCATTAAAGTTATGGGATGGAGTAGCTCCATGGGTTAAATATGAGCCCAAAGCAAAAAAGGGAATCACTATAACCTCTTATCCATGAGTATTACTTACGTTTGGTGCCATTGTTTTGTGTGGTATGCGACGTGAAAAATGGTACTTCACTTATATACGAGTGCGATGAATTTTTCACATCGCGTGCTGTTATTTACGCGCACGCTGAAAAAGAACGGTGTTATAGGTGTATGTTGCTCCTGAAAGCTTGAGATTTTGTATCGAAGGTGAAGTTAACGTCGTCTTATTTGTACCATTGGTGCTCTTTGGTTGCCTGTAGTATTGCAGTGCCGGTAGTATGACTCTTCTTAAAAAATGCAGTCACAGCTCATGCGTACTTCTGGAACCGCGGTTACCCTCCTCTGGAATTCGCCTAAAGAATTTGGTGAAATTTTGAACTCAACAAACTAACTTATCGTAATGGGTGCCTACAAATATTTGGAAGAGCTGCAAAGAAAGAAGCAGTCTGATGTGATGCGTTTCTTGTACCGTGTCAGATGCTGGGAATACAGACAGAAGACTGTTATTCACCGTGCTTCTAGACCTTCTAGACCAGACAAGGCTAGAAGATTGGGTTACAAGGCCAAGCAAGGTTTCTCCATCTTCAGAATCCGTGTCAGAAGAGGTGGTAGAAAGAGACCTGTTCCAAAGGGTGCCACTTACGGTAAGCCAACCAACCAGGGTGTCAACCAGCTCAAGTACCAAAGATCTCTCAGATCCACCGCTGAAGAGAGAGTTGGAAGAAGAGCCTCTAACTTGAGAGTCTTGAACTCTTACTGGGTCAACCAAGATGCTACCTACAAGTACTTTGAGGTGATCTTGATCGACCCATCTCACAAGGCTATCAGAAGAGATGCTCGTTACAACTGGATCTGTAACCCAGTTCACAAGCACCGTGAAGCTAGAGGTCTTACTTCCACCGGTAAGAAGTCCAGAGGTATCAACAAGGGACATCTTTTCCACAACACCCAAGCTGGTCGTCGTCACACCTGGAAGAAGCACAACACTCTTTCTTTGTGGAGATACAGAAAATGATTGTGTTAGGCTTGGAATTTGGCTTTTGTTTATTTTTCAATACATGATCGTTTACACTTATTTTTTTTCTTCACTTTTTCAAAGTTCTTTTGCTGTGTTTTTTTTTTTTTTTTTTTTTTTTTTTTTTTTTG
>JAJLWQ010000004.1:1352-18513 GCA_030570875.1 Citeromyces matritensis
GACTATGCTCAGATCACTACTTCTAGAAGGTGACTACAGTCGTCATTTTCCTTCCTGGAAGTGGACAGGTTTGCCAAGTAAACTTCCCTCCTTATGTTTCGGAGTAACTAGCTGGGGTTATTGTATAACGCTGTTTGTTACGTAGTATGTTTGTTATGTTTAATACTTACTCTATGCTGACATAAACATTCGCTAAGATGAAATAATGTACACTGTATCTCGCGAAAAGCAACCGGCTGATGGATAAACTTCAATGATTTCTTGGTGACAAAAAGCCTCTCAACTTTATGTCCCCGATTATTAGGGGAATAACAATGACGAAAAGACACAACCACTAGTTAGAACAAACACAACGCAAACTCCAGATTCAATATGCTTCCCTCCACCACAATACTCGCACCCGCAAAACATAGATATGCTTATGCTGTTGTCCCATCCTGCGATATGAATTTGGTCAAACAATGTGGCCACAGCGCTACTATCTAAAGTTCACGCCGACCAGCTTTCATGGTAGCGACATTCTAATAGTCATCAAAAAGAATTATCAAGAAATTAACGTTTGTTTGTAGAATTGAGACTCTCAGAAGAGAGACGCTCAGATCGTATTTCCCTGCAATGTACGGATGTAGCACTTTCAAAATTAAAAGGCTTACGAACCTGTTGGCACGGGTTGCTGGTACGCGAATATTAAACACCCCCCGAAGAACGAGGCTCAAGAATGTTATGGGCTCATCAGATTTTGACCCAAGGTCCAGAAAACAAAAAATCATGGGAATGGTGAGAAATACCCGAGACTCTATCTTTACTGCTACGCCATTGGAGATACCTGAAACCAGCAAAATTATAGTATACAACGACTATACGCGTCATGACGGGGCCGGCTACCTGACAAACGTGCATGTGTGGATGTATTCTATGGGGAATCTGAATAGGAAGAATCGGCTTCTTTTATCTTTAGCTCGGCAAATGACAAAAATAGAGCAAGCTGTAGATTCTGCTGCTGATAATGTGTTGAAACAAAGACTCGTTGGGTTTTTGGCAAAGTCTGTTCCGAATGCTCCCCTTACCATAACTATAGGATCGGATAAACCCTCAACAAGTCAGCTTACCTCCAAGCAAGTCCTTACAGATGTAAGCGGTACGGCCCATATTTGCATGCGCACTTTCTATCGCCCTTCCGTCGTACAGGTTGCATGTTCGTCGAACGAAAAATTGTATGCTTTTGAAGAGCCTTATATCATTGACGACGCAGGGGTGAGCGTTATATCGGACGTTGACGATACTATAAGATCTACAGGAATTATTGGTGAGAAGCGAGAACTTTTCCGCAACATTTTGGTGAAGGAGTTTTTAGAGGTTATGGTTCAGGATACTTCAAACTGGTACTCGGACATGCAATCTCGTGGGTGTAACTTTCACTACGTATCCAGTGGGCCATGGCAATTCTATCTTCCATTAAAAGCGTTTCTTCAGGAATGTGGGTTCCCACATGGTTCTGTGCATCTGACGCGGTATTCTGGGAACATCATTTCTAAATTAATGGAACCATCTGCAGAGCGAAAGAAGCCAGCTTTGTTGGAGATTTTCAAGAGCTTTCCCCACAGGAAATTCATATTGATCGGAGACTCGGGAGAACAAGACGTTGAAGCGTATTTGGATTTGGCTGACAAGTTTCCGCATCAAATCCTTGCAATATATATACGAGCTGTTCCTGGGTCTTTCTCTGATTTCGGCAATGACAATGCCATTTTGGCTGAGCTGCAAAAGATTCAAAGGGCTCCACTTGTTCCTAAAAAGCCGTCATACTTGAAGGGAGCGCCTCTCGCTAGGAGCAGGTCTATATCTGATTTGAGCGATGATGAGTCGATTGATTATGACCGCAGAGCAGATCTCTGGACAGACAGAGGTTACAGAATAAGGCATCTTTCTCCTCATATAAAATTCAAGTTATGGACTGACGTGAAAGATGTTAGGAACGAGTCGATGGAGCTGCTTCAAAGTGTGATCGATTCTCGTGGGTCATAAACTTTTTTCATGTACAAAAATATTGATCAACGAAATAGGGGATACGTGAAAGTAATGTTTTTGATTTCTCTGCGATCGATATATCAGTAAGTTGAGGTGAGTAAGTGAAGATCCGGCTGGTACACCAGTGAAACCACAAATCTATCTTGAAATCATCTCTTCCATTTCGCTTCAAAGATAATTTACACATTAGCAAAAGACTTACTCACCATATTGATACACCGCCTCTAGACGGCAATGCCGCGGCTCATCGAATTCATCACAAAGAACCTAGTCTATACATGCAATCACTTTTCAGCAGCCGAATCAGTTTTTCCGGTCTGGGCTTCGGCGAAAGCATTAGAACCGTCACCGTAATCTTTGATATTGTCATCTTTGTCCTCCGTTTTAAGAGCTTTGCGGAATTCCGAAAGATCCCAAATAGATCCATTGGAATTCTCGTCCTCATTGTAAAACTTGTCCTGAAGTTTTTTCAAGAGATACTCTTTACCTGTTTGAGACTGTTTCTCTTTGAGCTGATCGTTCAACCGCTGTTGTCTATGAGTGGCTTTCCACTTGGCAAAGCTTTCAACAGTAATGGGTGTAAGTCCCGTTTTAGGCAACTGGTCTCTGGCATTCTGAATGAACTCTTCAAGAGTGATTTGGGGAGCACTCTCTGCAGCCATCTTTTCAAGTCGTTGCTGCTCTTTCGTCTTGAGCTCAAATCCAGGAGGAAGCGAGTGTCTATACATACAATCATTTCCACCGTTAGGACACACCCAAAACCACCCATACTTTCCATTTTCCACAGCCTCAATGAAGTATTTGCACACCTTGTCGGTGGTACTTTTAGGATTACCGTGCTTAGACAGAATAACAGAGCGGAGTTTGGCTTCGTCCCATTTATCCATAGTATCTTCATCTTTCTCGTCTTTACGTTCGTCCGAGTACAAATCTCTCTTTTCTGCCTTTCTTTCAACGTTGATATCGTGAGAGAACTTGCATCTCTTCCCCTTGGTACATACACCTTTCTTGAAGAATGCACACAAGATGGATTTGGGATCCACACCAACAGGGATCTTTTGCTGAGTAACAGAAGAACCAAATAATTTGGCAGCCTCTGCTTTGGCCTCCTCCGCCGCTTTCTTCTCAGCAGCACGCCTTTCCTGATCAGCATCGTTCTTTCTCTTCATCGCCTCAGTGTGCTGGGCATTCACTTGACTGACATACTGCTGGACTTTTTTCGACTTATTTTTATTCTTCAGTCCAAACGTTTTATCCTCAACGGCCTTGGCAGACTTTTTGGCCTTGTTCTTATCATTTGGTTGGTTCTTTTTAGGAGGCATACCAATTGCTGGTGTTGAAAAAAAAAAAAAAAAAAAAAAAAAAAAAAACCAGACTTCGAGACACCCGAGGGTTCGAGTCGAAGTAACGTTATTTTTGTCTATTTTACGTATTCATCTCGAACTATAAATTTTGAGCAGGTTTGCGGTTACTGCTGTGGGGTGCTCGGCATGACTTGCTCGTCGCAATTGAATCACGATCTACAAAGACACTGAAAAATACTTTTGTTTGCTAGTGTCATGAGACAGTTCTCCAGTCTACTCTTGTATTTTGCTCTCAAGTGACTCTAAATTCATGCAACCCCAAAACACCGTAGATGGGCTGATTAGTGACATGGATAGACAAGAAATGGTTCTTGATATATCTAGATGATCAATGACATGGATAGCCAAAGCGTGGTCCCTGATATCTCTTCATGATCATTGTGGATTTTAGACAACATATCTCAAGTTCTTAAATACACTGTGTAGCTTCAGCATGCCGATGTTCAAGCAAATAGACCTTTGCTGAACAAGTCCCTGATACCCTGTTAACTCACGTATTAGCTTGGGCTACGAGCAACATATAGCCTATTATTTTCATTGTTTCAGAACTTCTGCATAAGGCCTGGATTTAACTAGAGCATAAAACAAAGCTTGGTTCAAACTCTTCCTTCGATGGAACTTTCAAGAAAACAGGGGTATAGTATTGTGAGGGAGTCGTCCCCCACCTCTGATAGAAGATCTCATCTCGTCACGCATATACCCTTACACCACCGGAATTGGTGGTCCGTTGCGTTGACCAGACTCTTCTCACAAATGAGTCACCCATAGCTATCATCCATAGCTGTCACCCATAGCTCGTAAAGCATGTTCAAATACCTCACTAACCTTCTTCATATCTTTCCTTAAGCTTTTATACTTCTCGGCGCATCCTAACTCCTAAAACAGTATTACTGCCGAAATGCATATCCCACGACGCATCCCGCGAAATCGTATCTACTACAAAAAAAAATCACACTACTCCACATGCCACTATGGTTTCACTCGGATCTGCTATTTATTCAGCAGCAAAGCCGATTTTTCGCATCTATCTCATCATTGGGCTCGGTTTTTTGCTAGGCAAACTTCAGTTCCTCTCCGTCGAAGTTGTACGGAATCTGAGTAACTTGGTACTTGTTGCTTTGTTACCATGTCTGATTTTCTCTCAAGTGATAGCCAACATTTCCAATAGCGACATCAAAAATATTGGAATAATTGTTTTGTCTGCATTTTTGATGTATGCGATCGCTGGTGTTTACAGCGTCATAAACTGCTACGTAACGCCGGTTCCTAAAAAATGGAAAGGTGGAGCTATAGCAGGTGGAATTTTGCCTAATGTTAGTGACTTGCCCATTGCATTTGTACAAAACATTGCTAATGGTTTAATATTCTCTTCAGCTCAAGGCGAAAAGGGCGTTGCGTATATCATTATATTTCTGGCAACTTATATCCTTGTGCAGTTTAACTTTGGACTGTTTCAGTTGACTGAATGGGATTTCAGGCCTGAGGCTGAAGATGAGGAAACTTTGCCGAAAGAAAAATCGGCATCTTCAAACTCTGTCATTTCTACCGAATCCGACACTTCTCAGGAAGATTCTGAGAACCTTGTTCCACGACCTTTAGAAGCTGACCCCCCTTCTAGAAGATCCTCTCAGTCCACTACTTGGTCTCGTCGCAGAAGAACATCTATCGGATCTAGAGCCAGCAGTGCAGGAGGACACCCATTGGCTAGAGAATACTCTCGCACTGACCCTTATAACGCCGGTTTGAATCCAACCGTCTCCATTATCACAGAGAGCAATCTGTCTCGTAAGGACATTAAGAATAGTGGAAAGTCAATAGCTTTTGTGAAAAAGTACAAACTGCATTGGCTTGTTTTCCTCTTGAAAAACTTTCTCAAGCCATGCTCCATCGCGTTGATCTTATCGATTACCGTAGCCATGATCCCGTGGGTCAAGGCTTTGTTTGTGGAGACTTCGGTGTATATGCCCAGTGCACCTGATGACCTTCCCCCGCTGTCATTTTTTATAGGTTTCACCTCTTATGTGGGTCAGGCAGCGGTACCTGTGGGACTTTTACTTCTAGGAGCAACGATAGCCTCGCTGGAAGTCAAGCGGTTCTCCAAAGGTTTTCTCATAACAGTGATATCCTTGACAACCTTCAGATTGTGCATTCTGCCTATTATTGGAGTGTGCTGGGTCAATAAACTGAAAAATTTGGGATGGATAGACGATGACATTTTAGCTTTTGTCCTTATTTTGGAATGGGCACTTCCTAGTGCCACGGTTCAGGTTTACTTTACCGCAGCAAATACTGACCCTGACGCGGAGGAGCATGTTCAATTGGACTGTCTCGCTATTTACATTATGACCCAGTATACTGTTTTGGCGGTGAGTCTGCCGTTTGTCGTGACGTACACCATTAAGGTGAATCTAGGTATGTGATGGGTTTGGGTAATATGGTTTGGATATAGGTAGAGCATAAAATCTTTCATAGAAATCTGCAAGCAGCACTCACCTAGATCGCGATCTTAATCGCTAAGCTCGTTTTTCTCAAGAATTGCATCATGCAGTATTGTGGATTGCACTCTGTATTTTTTTGTTTTTGAAAACTAGAAGCAAATCAGTGCCATTTATGAATGTTGAGGCTTGACGGGCGGATTCCTCACTGTCACATGCTATGACTTCATTGAGTCTCTTCGCATTTTGAACGATTGTCTACATTAAAGCGCTTCAAGTCTTCAAACAATGGGCATTTGGTCTTTGTGTCAATGGTTGTCATGACATTGAAGAGCTGACACTCGATAAAACTTTTGACGTACTTGTCATAGTCAGACTCCGCCTTGATAACATGGTGCATGCTTCTCTTCTGATATAGTCAGATAAAATTACATTTTGTCTTATGAAGAAGACGATTTTACGATCCAAGATCGCAACCCCAGAACATCGATCTCGATCTCAAGATAACATGAGTTACTTTCCAGGCTTGTTTGAATAAGGTAGCCCAAAAAAATTCACACAGGCAGTTCATATAACAGTGCTAATCTCCCGGTGTACGGATGTCAACCAAATGTCAATCTCTTTGGGCAACGAGCTGAAGGACGGGTTCAAGCCTGCAGATAAATGGATTAAAAATGACATTGCGTGGATGAGTGATCTGGAGCAGTTTTACAAAGAGCGGGCTGCCATAGAAAAGGAGTATTCCATTAAACTGCAAGCTTTATGCAACCGTTCTTTCAAGAGGAAAGCTGAAATCTCAACTTCCGTTTCTGTTGGAGACACGCCTGTGGTAACTCCTGGATCGCTTGAATCTGCCTCACTTGTTGCTTGGAACGAAGTGCTCAGTCAAAGTGAAAAGATCGCAATGGATAAGCTGGAGTTTTCCAAAAAGCTCGAAACAAACATCGCCAAAGAGCTGAATAATGCACAAAACCGATTCCACGCTATCAGGCACAAGTGGAAAGGGTTTCACGCAAATCTAGTTTCAGAACGCGATTTGTACTATGAAGAAGTGAACAAGGCGAAGAAGGCGTACGACGCATCATGCTCCTCTATGGAATCGCAGCGATCGAAAAAGGAGCACTCTTCGTCAGAAAAGGCGAATCGTAAAGCCAGAGACAAAGAGATCGATATGAACATTGCAAAGAATCGTTATCTCGTCAAGATAAACGTGGCAAATAGACTGAAGGACAAATACTACTATCAGGATCTCCCTGAGCTGCTGGATACGCTTCAGGCGGTAAATGAGTCACGTGTATCCCGGGTAAATTTCATCTTGAAGAATGCCTCTGATTTGGAGCGTAGTTGTAACGCCAAAATCGATTCTCGTTTGAACGCTGCAGACGCCGTTGTTGGGCAAAACGAGCCACATTTGGATACAGCCATGTTTATCCGTCACAATTCGAGTGATTTCAATGAGCCTCAGGACTTTTACTACATCCCCTCTCCAATATGGCACGACGACGATGCTTTCGTTGTGGATAAGGAAGAAGAGTTTACGCAGCTCAAAAAGGATCTCACAAAGTCTATCGCGTTGTATGAGGAGAATGAAAAGCTTAGTGAGCAGGAGAAACAAAAGTACGGCCAGGCTCTTGAGCTGAAGAAGGAGCTGCAAAATTGCACTTCGCCTCAAGATTTCTTGAAGAAAGAAGACTTATTGAGTAGTTTACTTTTCAACTTGCAAAACTTCGCAGCTAGCGATAACAAGAAGGTTATTTCAGAGGTTGAGATTGAAACCATCCAAAACGCTTCAGAAGGCAAAGATCTCACGCTTGATGAACCCACAGCAAAGAAAAAGTCTAGACTCAGCTTTTTGAAATTGGGAAAATCTTCCTCGGACGACACAAAGAGTCTCCATTCGCTTTCCAGTCGCGCAAACACAATCCAGACGCATTCGTCGGTTCCAGGACGACTTTTTGGTGCATTGCATATTTCTTCAAACGAAGGCAAAGCCAAGTCTCTGTACGACTACGAGGCTGCTGGAGCAGACGAAGTTTCGTTGGTTTCTGGTGAGCAGGTGCATGTTATAGCCAATGATGATGGTTCAGGTTGGACAACCGTGAAAAACTCTTCGGGTCAAGAGGGGCTGGTTCCCACTTCTTATTTGGAGTTGCCCAAGAAACAAGGCCCGAAGGTTGCACCTCGTAAGAAGAGCGGAAAGAAAATGTGTGAGGCCTTGTTTGATTATGAAGCACAAGGAGACGATGAGATTTCTCTCATGGCAGGAGACTCGATTACAGTGGTGACACCGGACGACGGATCCGGTTGGACAGAAGGTGAGATCGATGGCCAGACGGGTTTGTTCCCAACGTCATACGTAAAAATGGTGTAGCAGGGAGTTGAATCGGCTGCTTTTTCCACCTAATCGATGTATAGAGAGAATTGAGTGATATACTACCAGCCATGTACGACGGATTAGATCGTTGACCTTATTCTGTGATCTAGTGAATACTACAATCTTTTGAACTTTAATGTATTCAATTCATTCAATCAAAACGACTCGTTCAAAACATGGAGGTACTGATAATAGAAGGCGATGAGCTGGAGGTGAAAGTCGAACTCGATTCTTTCATTGACCGAGTGCAAACCAGACTCCATCATCGACATGGTAGAGTATCCTGGCATAGACCGGTAGATATTGTTTGTGAGGCTCAAATAATGTCTAGTATCAGTGTTTCCTGTGGGAACACTAGGAGCAATGACGACAGGTTTTTCCAGTCCACCTTCGAAAATCAAATCCTCGTACAAGTGTCTCAGGACGCCGCTGTACAACTTCCACACATCGCTGTCGGTGGACGAGATTGGGGCTGGTTCCGAAGAAGTAAGGATGCTCAAGTTAAAGTGGCCTTTGGCGGTAGAAGCAAACACCTCTTTGCCATTATGGTCAAAGAGACCTACGTTGTATTTTTGTGCAATTTTCGAAACACGGCCCAAGAACCTTTTGGCTGTTTCCTCGACGCTAGACTCCACAGAGATACGATGATTCACCAGAACGGAAACGTGTTCGGGAAGTGCATTGGCCTTGGCTCCACCGTTGACTATGTCCACAGACTGAGATGTTCTGATGAGATACTTCATGAGTCTGCTCGATTCGATGTACTTGATCACCTTTGAATTTGCGGCTTTGTTGACGGTCGCTTTCAAGATGTTGCTCTTCAAAGTTGGGTCCATTGAGTCGGAATGCTCAGCCAAGCATTCCAAAAACTTCAAGGTTGGGTTTTGTGACGATAAAACTGACTCAAATGGATCCCCTTCAATGCTTTTCACAAGCTCGCCCATCATTCCAATTGAAGTGTGATCGGGAGGAACAGATGAGTGCCCTCCAGGCGTGAATAGCTCAACCACCATATCCATGTATCCCTTTTCGGAGGTATTTGGAGAGGCTATATAAGTGGTTGCATCATACTTCTCAAGCTGTCCTCCGCCCTCATCCAAGATCAAGTATAGAGAGTCGCGTCCGTACTTCTCCTCCAGGTATTTCCCTATAGAGCTAGCACCGTAGGTTCCTGAGCTTTCCTCGTCAAAACCAAATGCTAGGAGAACGGTTCGTTTAGGCTGGAAGTCTTCTTTGAGCAAAAGCTCTACACTCTCCATCAATCCCACAAGAAGGTTTTTACAGTCCACTACGCCTCTCCCGTACATCAATTTCCCGTCATAGTGCCCTTCAAATGGGGGATACGCCCAGCGAGAAATGGTCTCGTTCTGAACAGGAACGACATCCATGTGCGCAGTCAGCATAATGGGCTTTAAAGATTCATCGCTTCCCTTCCAGGTGTACACCAGACCGTAAGTATTGACTTTAGTCACATCTAGCTTCGAGTGCACAGTTGGAAAAGTACTCAAAAGGTAGTCGTGAAACTTTCCCATTCTTGACCAAAACTCTGGGGCTTCCTCCACAGGCGGCATCCCATCGTATACTTCTGTAGGAACCTGCACAGCGGAAGAGAGTTTCTTTGCAGAGTCTTCGCGGAACTTAGGATCATGTAAAATGGTTGAAACAGTTCTATTGTCATCCGCATAGTTGTGCGGGGTCAATTTGGGGAGAATCTCACACCTTGAAGATGGCTCAGAATCAGACTTGAATCCTTTGAAAACGAATACACATAAAACAGCAATGGGCACCAGTGCAATTGCCTGTAATAGTGTTTTCTTAGCTCTCGATGGCGCTCTCTCGTCTCCCAAGCTAGGCATGTTCGCTGTGCGTTTTAATCAGGGGATTATTTGGCTGCATACATGTCGTGAGCGCCTCAATTTCCCTTTTTGGAAGTGAAATGATCGAGACTGTCGAAATCATTGTCTCTCAATTGATAAGCTCGAACATATGGTTAGATTGGCCCCTCTATTTGGGGGTCACCTCTCTCGAAGAGTGCTGTTTGCAATTGAAAAGGCTTGTAGCTATGCAATGTAGACTGGTTGCTTGACGTTGAATGCTTACTCGCATGAAGAATTTGCGCGGCTGTCCTGGATTGAAAACCCCAGAAATAGGTTACTTTGGTGTCTCAGTATTCTTATTGAAGGGACACAAGATTATTTAATGACACAAAATCATAGCAGAGCCCAACTTTGAAGCGAATGTCTAACGCACCACATGGAGCGTTGCTTTTCTTACCTTGTTACCGACTCCACATTTTTGTGAAAAAAGCAATAGCACAGAATGAGTCTGGACTTTTCAAAGGCTGTGGTGCCAACCCCTAAATTTGGCTGAGGCACTTGGCCAAATTTATGTAATGTTAGTGAGGTGGTTCACCACCCAAGTATGTGAGCTTCGTCTCGCCATCAGGTTTTAAGAACATAAGCACTGAGAAGTTGTCAATATCAAGGCACGGGTTGATGTTTCTTCAGCCGGTAGATCTAAGTGAGGTGCCATCATTGAGCTACGACTAAATACTTTCTGTTACTCTCTGTTCCATGAACTTCACTCATTCAAACACTCAGTAAGTTTGTGTATTCAGGTTTAAAAAAAGAGGATGTAAACGTGCTACATAAAGAGAGCCGTAGGAAGCAGAAAAAAGTCGTGGTGCGTCTAAAAAAACGGTTTTTTTCCTATTCGAGGTACAGATACTGTTTTGGGAAGGTGCATTACCGAAAGTAGGGCTGCAATACCTGCAGAAATCTTTGATCCAGAACACAAATAGTGAGTAACGCACGACCATATATCAGGATGGGTGGTGTGTTTTCACGGCTGGCAAGTAAATTTTCGCTATAAGGCTAACCAAAAGTTTCTTAAATCAAAGGAGATGCGTATTTTGATGCTGGGGCTGGATAACGCAGGCAAAACGAGTAAGTTTTCTGTATCTTTACCCTAACACAAGCCATTCTTTACAAGCTCAAGCATGGCAAGTCACACAAAACGGTTCCAACTGTGGGATTCAATGTGGAAACAATCAAATACAAGAATATAACGATGCACACTTGGGATATAGGCGGACAGCAGAGGATAAGGGCTTTGTGGCGTCATTATTTTTGTGGAACTAATGCACTTATATTCGTTATAGACTCAACGGATGGCGACAGAATGGAAGATGCAAAAGCTGAGCTACACAACGTGGTAAAAGATAAGGAGTTGAGAAGCTGTTTGGTGGCTGTAGTTGCGAACAAGCAGGATCTGAACGAAGCAAGGAGTCCGAAAGAGATTGTTAAACTGCTAGAGCTTGAGTCGATGACTAACAAGTGGTGTATAATACCTGCAGTTGCCACGGATGGCAAGGGACTGATTGAAACGCTGAGTTGGATATCGAACAATCACGTAGAATAATATGGAGTCATAGATAGGAACTCTTTGTAAAAAATAAAATGTTAATTTGAGAGAACGGCGTCTCTGATGTTTGGCGAGGGTACTTTACATTGTTTGGCTTAGATCGCGAAAACGATCATCGATTCATCTTGACTTTGAAATCAAAGAAAAGTCCCAAGGTGGCTTTTTAAGATCTGTGTCGTGGGAATGCGTTCAAAATGTACCCCGTTGCGAGAAGCTCTGTGCGCGCTATACCGGGTTATAAGTCATACAAGACTTTGAACAGAGATATAAGATGCTTGAAAGATTCCAAATATTTAAATGCCTATCCAAATGATCAGATACTTCGTTCTTCAGACTCTACAGCATAGAAAAGCTTCTTAATCATACATCACAAGGCTACGTCATACATAATATTATCATCATCTACTTATTTGACCAGCTTTTTGACTTCCCCATTAGCCTCGCCTATGTAGGCCGCCTCAGCCATATCCACAAACAAACCAACTTCCACCACGCCCGTTAAATGTTTTATCTTATCATGCAGCTCTTTAACTTTGTCAGTAGGGATTTCACCGAAATCTGCATCTATAATAAAATTACTGTTATCGGTAACTATAGGACCAGCCTTTGCAACCCCTCCCGGCCTAATCACAGCCGAGATGGATCCCAGTTTCTGTAATTCCAAAATGATCTTTGTGTAGGCAGCAGGAATCACTTCTATAGGAACACCCTTTTTCCAAGCTATGCCCAGGCTGCTGGGAGATCGTTTACGGAAATCGGCCACTATAACTAAATGGCGAGAGCAAGAAGCAACCAATTTTTCCTGCATCAGACATGCCCCTCCTCCCTTGATACAGTTCAAGTCCTGGTCAATTTCGTCGGCTCCATCAAAAGTTACATCAATGTCGGGAAACTCTTCAGTAGAACCCATTCGCAAACCGTTTGCCATGATGATCTGCTTTGATTGGAATCCTGTGGGGACGCATACGAAATTACCCTTGAAAGGTAATTGACCCAATCTTTCAGACACATACACAACAGTAGATCCTGAACCTACACCGACAACTTTATTCTCAGAAGTGACATAGTCATCAACAGCTTTATAAGCGGCAAGCTTTTTCGACTGTTCCACAAGTTCAATCGTTGACATTGTACGCTTAAGCAGGTGCAGTGAGCGCTTGATCATTGGGCGGCGCACGCCTTTCCGATAGGCGTGAACTGGTGATGTGTGGATATTGCGGTGTCCGGATATGGGAGCCCTAGCCCTGGTCACCTGACCTGATAGTAAAAGTTTTGAGTCCCGCACACATCTCCCGAAGTTGTCTGAAAATTAGTGAAAATTCATACACCACCAACATGTCTGCTGCTGCAAAGATCCTGTCTCAAGAGCCAAGTGAGCTCGAGCTGCAAATTGCTCAATCTTTGATCGACCTGGAGGCCAACTCCGCCGACATGAAGGCCGATCTCAGACCTCTTCAATTCAAGTCTGTAAGAGAGATTGAGGTTTCTGGTGGTAAGAAGGCTATCGCCATCTTTGTCCCAGTCACCCACCTTGCTGGATACCACAAAGTTCAAATCAGATTGACCAGAGAGTTGGAAAAGAAATTCCCAGACAGACACGTTGTTTTCCTTGCTGAGAGAAGAATCTTGCCAAAGCCAGCTAGAAAATCTAGAAAGCTTCAAAAGAGACCTAGATCTAGAACCTTGACCGCTGTGCACGACTCTATTTTGAGCGACTTGGTTTTCCCAACTGAGATCGTTGGTAAGCGTATCAGATACCTTGTTGGCGGTAACAAGGTTTACAAAGTTCTTTTGGACGCAAAGGACTCTTCCAACATTGACTACAAGCTTGACTCTTTCCAGTCAATCTACCAAAAGCTCACCGGAAAGCAAGTTGTGTTTGAGATCCCCAACGAGTCTTTGTAATTTTAATATATACTGCCTCATTTGGTTTTCTGTAAAGTGGCTGTTTCTGCGTTTTGCATAAAAGCGTTGTAATTTCTTCTCGTCCCTAACACACTGCAACTGTCATCAACCAATGTAGACTCTGAGCGTGTGGATCTGGGTCTTTCTATCCTTTTAAACCGTCGCTCTTTGGACGGACTCAGCGGCGGCAAAGACTGCCCGACTGGATTGACAAGGGGAAGTCCTTCATCTTTTTGGAGCCTTTCATCTTTTGTCTCAGGGATCATCTCCTTGGTGTAGGTGGCTTTTCCTCTCAAAAGAAACAACCCACCAAAAAGAAGTCCACACAATACCAATTTACTCAAAGCTGCAAATACAGCGTTGAAAAAGTTACTACTGCTATACAGAATGAAAGGTGTCACCATCCCAACCACAAAACTTCCCAGGTGAAGCTGCCCGTTATTCTCCAAATTTATGTAGCTGCTCAATCCTAACAAGGGACTTGTGTATTCAGTGGCCCTGGTGTCACTAGTATGCGGTTTGTCGTTTTGGTTCAGCCGAAAGGCTCCGTTTTTGTTTCTTTCAATAGCGTAGTGATTCATGTTGACATTTCCTGATTTGGTAGTGCATATGCATGGAACCTCAACTGGTGCATGGATGTACTGCATGAAGGCATTTACCGAGAGATGATCCTGTTTTTGTCAATTAAAGTCTCCGTATCAAACGATTACTCAAATTAATTTTTGCCAACCTGTGACTTTTCCTACAAGACTGTCATAGATGTACAGCTATACTGAAAGCTCAATTTTGTCATTTAGCGACAAAGATATCGCCAACCACTATAATAATAGTTTAGCATGAAAGACATTCATTTACTGCATTAATAACACATTGCAGATCTTCGATGGAAAATGTATTTCTTCATCTCCACATTTAATATTTGACCTTGGGCGATCAAGGTCACCAGATTTGGATCTGGATCTGATCTCGAAGTCCTCAATTCCCAATCCTCGAACCAGGTTGATGACTTTAATTTCGGGTACGCGAAGAATGATTAGATCTGACAAGAGGCACTCAATTTCGTGGGGTTGCCATGAGTACGCTAAACTTCTTCTTTGTGGGATTATCTCATACCACTCTCTGCGAACTATCTTCTGAAATTTATTTTCTCCAGACCGAGAAAAAAAAACAAGATTGGAATACTGCAGTTGTGTGCTGCGGTACTACGAGGACATGCTGATTTGGCTTTACAACAAAAAGGCAGGTGCATCATGGCATGACAACACGGACACAAAGCATAGCAATAGAAATCAGATCAGTAAAGTTGATCATAATTTGAGTATTGTGCAGAGGTGCTTTAGTTGTAAAGTCCTGGATCATTCTTAAAGCCACGTTTATTTTTGTGATGAGTGGTCGCTCTGAAAAACAAAACTGATCAGTTGTACTCGAACAAACTAAAATTACATCAAACTGCAGCTCTAGTATTGTCGCAGCAATCCACTCAAGTTTATGATAAGTCAAGCTTGGATATAGGTTCACATGCACAGTAATGGTTGAAAGGCTAGATTTGCAGCTTCTTCGTCCCCTTTTTCGATTTGTAATTGCCGCAAGGGCTCAATCCGCAAAATGTTTGCAAATAAGTGGTTCATCACAATAGCTGAATGGTTGCCAAAGTCTTCTTCTTACATAACACAGGCTTCGGTGACACTACTGAAGGGATTACGAATCGAGCCATTTCTTTTCGCTTATATACAAATTCGCAACAAGTATACACACAATCCAACGTAGTGACACCAAACTGATTTGAGAAGTAACATGTAGGACATACCCTGCAATGAGGTATACACACATTCGAACAAAGCAACACCAAACTGCAACCCAATTGTCTAGTTTGATCTTTTACAAACATGATTTGAAAAGGTGTTGAATTTTTGGTCACTGGATGTACTACAACATAAGTACGTTGGAGATTTATACTATTTTGTATCTCGTTCAAATGAAGCTTCTATTTGAGAAAAAAACAAATACAACCCATTAATCTAGTTGTCTTGTATATCGATTAAATGAAACTTTCTTCAACTCCAAGAAACATAAAGATCTCAACAGCGAGAAGAGCATCAACCGGGAAAGTGCAGTTACTGTAATGGGGTATAAGGACAGCCGGTTCGATCTTGTGCTGGAGCATTTTGCCAAGTTTGGTCATATTTTAGAAGACTTTAACGCCATCTCTGATACAAAGCTTTTGAGTAAATCGTGTGCGAGAAAAGTGCATATTTTTCTCGGCTACCAGTGAGTCAAAATAACCTATGACAATCCGAATGGAGCTATTAGAGCGGTGAGGGAAAATGGTTGTAAATTGGCTCTGGTGGAGAAGCCGATAAAAGTCATATTGTACTGTAAATCAGCATTAGAGCAGCTTTTGAAAATTAGTATAAAAGACCAGGACGATATAGGAGATCTGTTGAGACACGGTCTCACGACCCAAAACATCAAAAGTCTCAACAAAGAGTCGAACTTTGATCTCTCGCACGTTGACGTGGTGGCTATTCAGCACGATCTGGACCTTGACGCGGTGAGCTCGAGACCCCGTGTTTTGAAATTTGAAGACGGCAAGGATTTGTTCGTAAAGAGCCAGAAAAAAAATAATGACAAAGAGAAAGAGACTCCTCGCGGGCTTGTGGCTCGTATAAGTCAGTATATTATGGATAAAATGATTGCTGGGACTGGATGTTAAGGTCTTGTAGTTGCCTTGTTAGGTCCAGGGAGTTCTCTTGGGACATATTTATTTGTATTCAACTGTATTTATTTACATGGGAAAAGCTCTATTTATAGTGAACATGTCCTTTACGGCATTTTGTCGTCCGTTGAGGACTTCCAAGCACCCCCTTCCTTGGCGTGCATGTCCATCTCACATATATATTGGGGTTTAATGACGTTTAATTTGGTGATGAAAGCGAAATTTTTCTCTGGAGAATCGAAAACGAGAATAGTTGGCAAAGCTTACAGAATGAGTGATTATTAGGTAAACGTTCATACAATAACTTCAGAAGCAGAATCATAGAGCTCCTCCATCTTTAAGCGTTTCGAAACACTCTCTTTGCAATGTTTAGAGTTCAGAATTGCAGAGTTGACCATACTCGGGGATCACTTGCCCTGGAGAATGATCAGGTTCTGAATGGACAATGCTCAATGTCTTTCCGCTCCGCATTGCCGGTGAGTTGATGATGACAAGCCCACTTTAAGTTTGGTATGATTCTATATCTTTGACGGCATCAGCTATTTGTAAGCCAGGACGGAAAAGTAGGGACTTCATGTATATCGACCTGAAATGCATCATGATTTCCGACTGAATATTCAGTTCGTCACGGTCTTGACTCAAGAGCGACGTGTATCCATTTTATTGCAGCTTTAAACAAGAAGCCATTACTATTATAGCATCTAGGCATTCACGTGCTCAAAGAAAATGAAATATATAGCTTCTCATTACTATGTGGTGTATGGATGCAGGATGAGTAGAGGCTCAATGGGGCCAGCTTAAACAGTATGCAAAAAAAGCGCCATACATCCAACTTCTTTGACAATCAACTCCTTTGGAAATCTTTGATAAGCATTGCTAGTCGAACGGTGCAATTAATTCAAAAAAAAGTGATATG